>JAJJMA010102221.1:0-12027 GCA_023529015.1 Papaver nudicaule | reverse complement strand
TTGATGTCTTCTTTGTCTTCACAGTCTTCGTCTTCAAGGTCTCTACTACTCTGTCTATATCCCATTTCCGAAATCTAAACTCTAGTAGGCTAAATCAAGAATTGAATTTTGACACCTAAAACTGACAACTAGCTTGACATACCAACGCTAGTGGGTTTGACCGGACAATGCCCTAACACTTCTTACTTCTCATTACAAGGAACTTTATACTACTTCTGTACCTATTAGGAATGATGATCTACTTCAGTGCATCCCTGAGTCAATCACTACTGATGATAATGCAACATTAACTAGAGTACCTGAAGATGATGAAATTTATAAAGTATTAAAGAGTATGAAATCTTGGAAGACACCTGGACCTGATGGATTTCCACCAGGCTTCTTCAAATCTCATTGGGACATTGTAGGACATGAAGTTTGTGGTATGGTTAGGAGATTCTTTCAATCTGGGTTTCTTCTTAAGAGCTGTAATGCAACTAATATCTCACTGATTCCTAAATCAAAGAACAAGCAACTTCTCCGAGGCCAATTGCTCTATGCAATACCTCATATAAAATTATCTCCAAGATTATGGCTACAAGAATGAAGAGAATCATAAACAAAATCATTTCACCTCTTCAAGCTGCTTATGTTCCTGGGAGACAAATATCAGATAATGTTCAACTTGCTCATGAGATCATACACACAATGAATCAGCCAAGTGGTGAAAAAATTACATGGCCCTAAAGATTGATATGTCAAAAGCCTTTGATAGGCTAGAATGGTCCTTCTTAAATGATGTCATGGAGAAGATGGGATTTTGTAAAGAATGGTGCCATATGATCCAGCAGTGCATAAGTACAACCAGTGTATCAATTCTTCTTAATGGTGCTCCTTGTGAAGCTTATTATCCAACAAGAGAGATCAGGCAAGGTGACCCTTTGTCACCCTTTTCTGTTTATCATTATCATGGAGGCTTTCTCTAGACAACTCCTTGTTGCTGAGCAGAATAACAAGATAGAAGGAGTCAAATTCTCAACTACAGCACCATCTATCTCTCATCTCTTTTTTTTGCAGATGATTGTCTCCTCTTTACATGTGCTGATTTGCATAATGTTAATAACATATTGCAGATTGTGGAGGATTTTAGAGCTGCTTCAGGTCAGATGATTAATTTTAGCAAGTCCAGTGTTTATTTCAGTCACAATATGCCTCAAAGATTCTGTAAATTGCTATCCAGAAGACTTAAGGTGCCTAGAATGAGTTCAAGTGAGAAATACTTGGGCATTCCATTATTAATTGGAAAAAGGAAAACCAATGTTTTACTCATTTGGTTGAAAAGGTAGAGAACAAACTGACAGTATGGAGAGGTAAAACTCTATCTCAATGTGGAAGATCACAACATATAAGAACTGTCACTAATACTATACCAGTATACTCTATGAGTTGCTTGAAGATACCAGTTGATATCATTAAACAAATTGATTCTCTGCAAAGAAGATTTTGGTGGGGTTTTGAAGAAAAACAAGGGGTGCACTTAACCTCTTGGGACAAGTTGTGTAGGCACAAGGATATAGGTGGACAAGGTTTTAGAGATCTTCAAGTCCTTAATAAAGCTATGCTGGTTAGGGCTGCTTGGAGAATCTGCACTAATACTGATAATATTTGGGTGCAAGCACTACAAGCTAAGTATTTTCCTGGCACAAGTTTGATTCATGCAACTATAAGGCAGAATTGTTCATGGTCTTGGAAAGGTGTTCAGAAAAGTGTTAAGTTCATCAAAGATAACAGCTGTTGGAGAGTAGGAAAGGGATTGAAGATCAAGATATGGCTGGATATTTGGGTTACTGGTATGACAATAACTCCAGAACTAAGACTAGATGCTCATGATAGTGAAAACTACATATGGGTTAGTGAGTTATTTATGCCTGATGGAATCTCTTGGAATCAACAGTTAATTCAACATCTTTTTGATGATGAAACATCAAGGCTTATTCTACAGATGAGGATATCCATATCAGCTGATGATAAACTCATCTGGAAACTCACCAGACATGGAGGATTTACACTTAAATCTGCATATAACAAGCTGCATCAACAAAGTCTAGGTAGCATCCAACTTTCTACAGGCATTCAAGGTACTGACCTGAAATGGAGAGACATTTGGGATATAGATACTTGGCCAAGAGTTGAGCATTTTTCTGGAAATTTCTACGTGATATTGTCCCAGCAAGGGAGAGATTGGGTAGAGTTACAGGGCAAATAAGTCAATTGTGCCCTATGTGCAACCAATTTGAGGAGACTATACACCATACTCTCTTTGATTGTCCTTTCTTAAGAGCAGTATGGATGAAGGTACCAGGTGGGAGTCTGGCTTTACAAGTTGGAAGTACAAACATTGCAGAAATTCTTGAAGATTGGTTGATGAATGTCAAGGATAATGTAGTTGATAAAGAATGGCTATGCATTGTAATGGTGGTTGCCTGGAGCTTATGGACAACAAGGAATGATATAGTCCATCAAAAAATAAAGCTAAACCCAAAAACAACAGCAAAAAATGATGTGAACTTTGCTTTATACCTAGAGAAACTTAGTAATTCTAAGAAAACTCTTAGAGTAGACAAAGCACAAACCAGTAACATCTGTCAGACTCATTGGCTAAAACCTATGCATCCATCTCTTAAGTTGAATTGTGATGCATCATTTGACCCAAACACTAAGCTAACATGTGTTGCATTAAGTCTCCGTGATTTTACAGGTGCCTGGAAAGGAGGGTGCACCAGATGGTATGAAGGAGTTGTAGACTCAGAGCAAGCGGAATGCATAACGTTCCTGGATGCAGCTAGCTAGGTGGAGTGCGGAGTTAAAGTTGTCGCATGTTGTGATATAATCTGACTTGAAGAGCACTGCGAGCTACGCTAATGATGCATCCGCAACTATTGCATGGGAAAATGAAGCTTTTATTATAGATGCTCTAAGTTATTTGCAAGGTGTAGGAAACTGGAAATGTTCTTTTATTTCTAGAGAATGTAATAAAGCAGCTGATGAGCTTGCCAAATACTGTAGAAGAAACATAGTTTCTCAAGTCTGGGTGGATAGTCCTCCACCCGTCATTTATCACCAGTTATTTCAAGACAGTGTAGACAGAAGCATTTAATTTAATAAATTTATTTTTGCCTGATTTAATGGGGGCTACGGTGATTTAATGGGGGCTGTGGTGCCCCAAAAATCGTCACACTAAAAAACAATAACCATGACTTATTTTAATAAGTCGTCATAGTTGCTAAGCAAAAACCATGACGACTTTTGAAAGACCACATCCCCCATTAAATCACCGTAGCCCCCAAAAAAAACATACTATTTTTGCAGGAAAAAAAAAAAGTAGCCAAGTAGAGCCCACCCAAGTTTCTGGAAAGAAGAGGTCTCCCAAATAAATTATGACGATGGCCTGTATCAGGTAGGTCACTAATTCTGTAGTTAAGAACTTATCATCTGTACTGTTGTTTCTGGTTCTCAGTTGCAAAGCAAGGGTTTCACTTTCATTTGAGTTGCCCTGAGATTGTCTCTTTCATTTTTCAATGATTTCTTTTTCATTTCATTTGTTTCCAATTTTTGTTTGTTTTTTCATACTTCGATGGAGGATGGGGAAATTTGATTGCGCTGGATGGTAAACACTAAAACAATCCATTTCCGAACAATGCCACGGTGCAGGCTGTACCTAATTGCACGCTGCATTGCTCAGAAGTGGATTTGTTTGCTCAGATATTTCTGGTAGTGGAACTCAACTGTCAAGGAAACAATCTTCAATTCAGGTAAGTTGCGACCGTGCAATATTGCACGGCGGACATACGTAATTAGTGAATTATTACAAACTCGTACTGCCACAACAGCAAACTATAAGTAGTTCATCACCTCATTCTTTCTCTCATTGTCTAAATTAGTTCATAAAAAAAATCTAGTTTGTTCTCTCTAATTTTTATTCCTTCTTCTTCTCTGGTGATTGATTCTCTACAAATTACTACTCCATTGATCAATATCATAAAATGGGTTTCTCAGATACATGTTTCATAAATTGTTTTAAAGAAATAGTCTACTGCCTATACTCACCTTTGTATGTTTGTTTGACTGCTGAAGATTCAAGAAAGACTTTCACCATTACATCTCTCAATGTGTCACTTATTTGAGGCTTTTGCACAGGCGTAAGTTTCTTCTTCTTTTTCTCTGATTTTTATGTTTTTTTGTTTGTTTAATGAAGAATCAACAACTGAAAATCTGGTCATGGCTTCTTTTTCAGTTATGATATAGTGTTGCAATCTTTAGAGGATCAGCATGATGATGTTAAGGCTGCAATCTTGGATAGGAGGAATGTTGTAACACAAGAACTCCAATGGCATGCTGAATTCGTCCAAGTAGGTTTACAATGAAGAAGATACATGTTAGGGTTAATGTGAATTTCAATCTTTTTGGGTGTTCTTGATGATTGTTGTAGAGTTAACTTCTACTCAGTTTTATTGTTCTCTTGCAAGAATGTTTGATTGGCATGTAGTTCCTTGACAGGAACAGAGATACTTACTGTTATCACTTATGCTAAGATAAACACCTGGATATGCAGGGTATAGTTAGCCTTTACCGTATTTACCTTATCAGATGCCAAGACCTCTTGATTAGCTTCTAATCAGTGTGATATAGGTCTTTTAATTGTGGAGTTTGTGCAATTTCTTGTGAGGTTCAAACTCGGCTAAGGTCTTGTCAAAAATATGTTGTCTATTTAACGAATCTAATTTTAGGAACTGCTCTTAGTAACTTTCCCGCGTCTTTTCTTCTAATTGTAGGATACAGATATATAGCACCACTAAACTAGGCGACATTCAAGTGCACAGTCGATATATAGAATAGTCCTATAGAAAGGAAACAAGATGGATTGTTAGATGTAGAAAGACGCTGAGGCGATACGATGCCTTGAGGCGGCGTGATAATAAATTGCTAGGAAAATAAGTAACTGATAAACATAACTCATAGCTATTATGAATTGACAACTTTATGATAGTCAATAGCAGATTATATCCATATATAAACCCAATGTATTCATAGTAATGTAGACATGATAGTCAATAACAGATTACACCACCTTTTGGCTCTGTAAACTTCTACTCTTTAAGTTGTATTTATATCTAGCATTTTGTTGTTAAGGCTTTAAGAATAAAAGCCCTTCAAAAAACGCCTCATGGCCTGAACCCAAAATGTTCAAGGTGATACCTGGTTTTACTTCTTGTATGTGCAGGACCTAAATTTCTCTTAGCGCATCTGTTAACATTTTATGAGTATCACCTGTCTAGCTCAGCAGCAGTGGAGGACACAAATAACATCTAGCATAAAGTTTGGAGGCTTCAGACTATACCTAGAGTCAAGCTCTTTATTTGGAAATGTGTAAGAGATATCATCTCTTCCAGAGAAAGAATGAACATGAATGTTAGACAGAATTGTGTCAGCTGTGAACGGTGCAAACATCAACAGGAAACAACAATGCACATCCTGTTAGATTGTCCCTTTGCGAAAGCAGTTTGGTTTGGTGTTGGTGGTTATAGATTTGATTCTTCTCAGTGGCAGTCGGTAAAGGACTGGATAGTTAGTTGGCTTGATTATGCTGATCAAGAGACAGCTGCTAGATATGCAGTCATAGCCTGGTACATATGGAAAGAACGGTGCAACCTAGTTTATGGCAGCAAACTCAATCCTCCTCAGCACACCATCCAATTAGTTAATAACTTCATGTCTGATTCACTTTCTGTATCAACAACTAACACCATTCCTTTTACAGGTTTAGCAGTTCCACCGAAATGGTCACCACCTGATAATCATCACATCAAGATCAACTGTGATGGTTCTTATTGTTATATTTCCAAAAAAGGAGGCTATGGACTTATCATTCGTGATTTTGCAGGTAATCACCTAGGAAGCAAATGCGTGAGCTTTGAGATTGCACTTGGACCGGAACAGATGGAATGTTTGGCGATGTTGGAGGCAGTGGAGTGGAGCAAAAGCTTAGGATTTGACAGAGTTACTCTGGAGACAGACTATAGTCCGTTGATCAAAGCTTTAATGGGGGAGGAGTCAAGTGTACCTTGGGAGCTCAGAGGCATAGTGGAAGATACAATTTTCTTGTTGAAATCTTTTATTAGTTGGAATTGTTTGCACACAAATAGACTCGCAAATAAGTGTGCAGATTTGTTAGCCAAACATGCTCGTAAAGAGAGTATAACGGCAAGTTGGAGGGATGAATGCCCTGATTTTATTTCCTTAGAGATTATGTCAGACAAAGCTTCACTATAATAAAATTTTATTTAGAATCAAAAAAAAAAAAAACATTTTATGAGTAATATTCCATTTAAATAAATATATGTTTAATAATGTGAAGAGAATCTTTCATTTCAGGAATGCAATCTAGACCCTTCAGCAGAGACCAATCATCACTATGTGACAGCTAAATACGTTAAGATCTTGTTAGCGTCCGCTAATCTAGATATGGTACATCTTGAAACTCCGAGCACAGCTGAGAAGGTGAAGGTTGCTGCTTATGTTCTTGGTGCTATAACGCCATGCATGCGTCTCTTTGTCACACTTGCTAAGTTTGTTAAGCCAGTCATCAGTCCTAATAAAAGACCTCAACGGTTCAACAAGTGGATTGATAAATACTCCTCTGCTGAATTCAAGGTACGCTGATTTTTAGATATTGTTCCCTTCTTGAAATTAGATGTGATGTGATTTGATTATGTTCCTTAACTGGCTTCATAAACTCCTGTCTTTTCTGTTCAGGCCATAACTGTGCAAACTAAGGAATTGCTTAACTGGCTAAGCAGCTTTTTGAGGTATGAAGAGCTTAAAGTCCTGGAGGAGGTTTATCATCAGGCTGTAAAGATTGAAGTAGAGTTTTCTTATTCTCAACAGTCTATGCCTACTAAGCTCACCCCTGTATCACTCATGCATAATTGCGAAGAGGAGCGTCTGTTGCTAGTTTTTGATTTTAACTTTACATGCTTTACTGTGGATTATTTGCAATGTTTACAACAAATTACATTGTCAACGGCCCCAGGGAAGTCAATAGTTGGGCTGCCACCTCGTCCTAATCGAAGACCTCGTCCAAGGAACACACTTCTTCAAATGTTAGTTGCAGATTTGAGAATAGCATGGGATGCTATCTTAGATAAAAGAGAGTTCAACGAATGATTACAGGAAGTTCTGGTCATGGAGAAAGGTAAGAGATCTTTATAACTTCGAAATATACAACAGGTTTAACTGTTCAGGTTCATACTGGAACAGAGTAAACAATTGCCTTCTCTTTTGTTCGTTGGTGCAGCTGTGGGGTTCGACTACGACGGACTTTGCAGAGTACTTGAGCAGCTCTCAGTTATCGAGGAAAATGGAATTTCAAGAATAATCGAGACGGGTGTCCTAAAGGGCTAACCTTGTCGCAAATGAAGTTCGCTGGGAAAAACATGCGTCTCCATGATGGTTGTGTGAATCTTTTGGAAAAGTTTTTTATGAGCGCATCACCGAATGCATCAGTCATGTTGGTGTGAGGATCTAATGAGGTCAGCACTTCCAGGTAGGTCTTAAATATTCATATCATATTTTTGTATTTTTCTGTTCTTTAGATGGCATTTCGACTTTTCTCTCCTACTTGCTATTCAATAGCTATAGCATGACTTCCAAAATTGGAATTCTGTTTTGTTTTGTTATACACATCGATTTAGTGGGATCAAATTGTCGTTTTTCAAGTATATGGTAATGAATAAAAGGTACCAGATATGTATGACTGTGTTTTGTTTCTGTTTTGGACCTTTTGCCTTTATAAGTTCTGACATTCTCTTTTAGTGTCAGGATCGTAATTCCTTAAGTTGTAGTATCTTTTGAGCTAAAATTTGTGCGTTGTTGAACAGGTGAATCAGACAAGTTGATCCTGTTTGGAAATGAGTATGACTACGAAACGGGCACAATAACTCGTAGAACGGTTCTGTCTCCTTCAGCCAAATTTACATATTTCAATGACGCAATTCAAAAGTTTGAAAGGGAACATGGCAAGTCACATGTGACTGTTTACATCGGTCACTCAGTGGAAGACTTGCTCTGCCTTCTCAATTTGTGACAGAGGGGCATGGTGGCGTTTTTTCTTTTAGATTTTGTGCATTGTCTGCAAAATGGCAACAGTTGTCAGCAGTAGCAGTAGTAATGAATAACACTGGAGTGATCGTGCAGATTTTACTTTGTAATATATTTTTTTTACAGTTTTAGTAGAAAAAACCAACTCTGCTCTCTCTCTCTATGGTACTGTACTACTTTATCATGTTTTTCAACCTTGGCAATCTCTGCCAGCAGCAGCAATAGGATGAACATGCAAAAAACATTGCTTGCTAAGTCACTTGAGCTTGAGGTTTGTTTTACGCCCGAATCAACAAGTGCACTTGAATCTGATGAAGAGATATATGGATATGCTGCATCTCATCATGAAATTCAATTGTACAACATTTTTCTTATCTTTGACTTTTAGCTGCTGAACTTTTGTCTTCAATTTGAGTTCTTTGCTTTTTGTTTCATAGACTGAGTTTTGTGTTTTCAACTTTTAATTGACCAAATTTTAAAGACGCATTACCAAATATGCCATCATAAAAGCTCAACCCCCTGTCTGGAACACGTTGTACATGACAAAATAGTGGAAAATGGAGCAATTCTGACAATGTGAGAAATGAAAGGCGGAAATATTTATGTGTAGCCTGGTTAAAGAGGCTAGTAAATGAGTACAGAAACTTTGCAACCAGTGTTGATCCAGACTCCACTCTCCAGAATGGCAGTGTGAGAAATGGTGAAATAGCTAATATTTCCAAGATTTTCACAGTACCAATACAAGAGTCTCACTTCTCTTTTCCAGTAGTACAAAATGTTTTGAGCAAAACTTCAGAATAAGAACCAAAACTAGTTCTGAAACCTTCCTATCTGTAGCATATATATAGAAAATCTACGCGAAGCACCGCACCTCTTCTGAATATTTACAAGCAACACTGTGGAGCATATTTCACAGTGTATGGCATTAACAAAAGAACTTGGTCTGCCAAGAAAACAAAGCAGCTAAGCAGCTCACCTTAGATGTTTACGATACTTCCTCGATAACGTTAAATCTAAGCGTATCCAACTCATTAGCGTCCTTGAGAATGTAATAGCCATCTCACCAACTCACCAATCTCATACTCTCGCTGCATTCCGGCTTCACCAAAATTTTCCAGCCCCAAACTAGAATAACGGTCATCTCGGATAGAATTGTGAAGGTTGGCGAACCAAGCAAGAAATGTTTTGGCATAGGAAAACAGTATGAATATGGTCACACAGGCTACCCAAGTAAACCAATAGATAGTTGAGTTTACCGCTTCTGAAAACCCAAGCGAGGGGACTATCCATCTTGCAAAAACGTAGGCAACACAGAGAGACATTAACAGATTCATAACAATTGGGATCAGTATTTCCTGCAGCATCCAATGCCGTGGAAGCTTCAAGAAATCATTATCTCTCACCCTCTCAAACTTAATCCGCCAACCTTCATCCACAAGAACAATCCCATGGTTCAGCAAAACCTGTAAAACGAGAATCAGACTACAAGTGCTAGAAAATAGCAATTTCTTACAACAACTCAACTCAACTCAAAGGGAAAGCAAATATTCACACACAGAGAATACTCGTCTCTTAATTAGTATTGTCAAGATTTTTTAATATTCAAGGAGGCTTTTAAGACTAAAAAGCCATGTGATAACCATATTCCAGGAGTGGGACAAACTCTAGAATTTACAGCTCCATCACAAGACGTTATTCGAAAGTGACAACCACAGTACAGAGTTACAGTACATACCAGTGTCCTCCACAGCTTAAAGAAGACGAAACCCACTGCCCAATCCTGGCACAAGTGTAAAACTGGAGCTTCAGCCACCAATGTTCGAACCGGCACCATGAACGAAAACTCAAATAAAAGCCCGATTAACACTGGAATAACAATGATCTAAAACCAAAAAACAAATATTAACATTAGATCTCAGATATTAAATAGGAAGCTAAGAAAAAACAGAAAATTTCTATGGCACCATCCCATACCCAAAGTAATAATAGAACACAACTCTCCATGATGATGCAAGACAACTTGCAGATATCTCTTAACCGCAAATGCGCTTTCCCTGCTTTAAACTGCTTGATGAAGTATCTTGCTCCAGTGAAAGAAGTCCAGATGAAAAAGTTTCCAATGAACAAGGCGTAGAGGTCTGTGGAAAGAAGTCCAAAGCTTAGTGTTAATAATCATATTCACCTGAAAAGCATGGAATTGAGTAGAATGTACATTACCGTTGCACTTGATGCCATGAGTTACTGGGAGATTACAAATGGAACTGAACAGTACGCGTCCTAGTGGTAGGGATACGATTATCAAAGATGAACCGAAGAGAAGCAATGTTATCCACGCCAGAACGACCAACAACACAACACGAAGTACAAAAGTATACCTGCAGATATAGTTGAGAGATTCAGTAGATGGTTTAAGCTAAAATTTGGTGCAGAAGACAGAAATACAGTACCAGGTGCATGAGAATATCTCATGTATCACCAAATTTGACATTTCAGAAGCAATTACTGACCATGTTAGATATTTCACTATGAATTTCTATTGACATAACGTAATCCACACGTGAATATGATCAACTCAAACTCGTAAACAAAGACTACACAAGCGAATCACTTACCCATTAGCAATTGCATCACTTGCATAGTTTTCCACACCATCAAAATTCTGTGAGGTGGAAATATTGTTGTTTGGATCTTGAGCAGCAATGAGGCCATCAGGCAGTCTGTCCTCCCGTCTTTGCACTTTCACATTCTCCTGCCTACCAATGTCCTCAGGTCCAGAATACAAGAAATCACTTAAGCCAAGAACATAGCAAACTGCAGTAACCCAATGACGGAGAAGAGCTTCAACTGTTTCCCAGAGTTCAATAGCACAAGGTAAGCATATCTGGAGCAGGAGAATGGCTACAGGAATCTCAGTGAATGCGTCAGACACACTGCAATTTAGAAAAAACATGGTTAGATGTTATCTATCATAGCAAACAGAAATAAGAAGTTGAAATGTGAATCAGAAGTAGTAGGTGGCAGCTTACAAAATATGCATAGGGAAGATAGTTGGTGCTAATCGTATGGCTAGTACGACTGGTAAATGCACAAGAAATACTATCAGACTGCCATTAACGACAGCGGAGAACAGAAATTCACTAGCTTGCACTTGCACATCACCGGTAAATACATGGAACATGATGAAGAGTGGATCTTTTAAATCCTGAAGAAAGTATAAAACTTCTTTACGCAAAACCTGAACGAGTAGTTAAAGGTGATATATCATCAAAAACAGAACTATGTAACACAAGAAACTGGTGATTACACAATAAAAATGTGAAATTCATCAGATGGGCTAGAGAATATACCCTTTGAAGAAGGCTAGTAGAAATGTGCATCTGGAACATGTATATGATTCCTACCATCCAATGCATTGAAGAACTTAGTAGAGGGAATTCTGAAAAGAATTCAACCCTATCGGAAATTGTCTTCCCAATCATCGTAATGGTACAAACATCTAGCCACCAACCATACACCAAAGGAAGAACCCCAAGATGAATTATCAGATAGAATGTACATATCATTGTAGTCAGAAACTTCCTCAGATAGTAATGTATCTTTGATGCAACAGTTCTAATAGGGACACCATGGCAAACATAGACCAAAGGCACAATGACCATATATCCAGTAGCAAGAGTAATAACATCATATAGGCCCGAGCTTCGGTACACTAAAGGTTGCTTGTCAACATTGCTTAAGGCTTCTCCTGGTCGAGTACTGTTTGCAGTCAATGTTTCAGCAACCACTTCTATAGCAGAGAAAAGCAGGCCATCATTCTGAATTTCGGCAGAGAAATTTGTAAAGGCATGAAATGTACTCTTCAGTGAGTTATTTTCTATATAGAGTGCTGAT
>JAJJMA010102215.1:0-11673 GCA_023529015.1 Papaver nudicaule | reverse complement strand
AAATGACCAAATGCGGACTTTGGTACCCAATACTTTGGATATTAAGGAATGGTACCCAGATCTAACGTTGACCGTCAAGACTAGGTTTGACTTAACAGTCTTTAATCTTTTAACCTTAAATTCGTATTTACTAATTTACTATTCCTTAATCAATTATAAGAATTAAATATTAAATAAAAGATTTAAATAATAACACTATATTTGGACCGAATAATATCCTAATTGTGATATTATTCTAATAATCTCCTTCCTTCTCTAATGGCTGTTGCAATCTGCTCTTCCACATGGCATCAACTAGGTCGTCAAGATTCACATCCAGAAAAACTCCATGATCACTGCAACTCTTCCATAAACATCTCATATCAATCTCGAGCAAACGGAACAAATGCGAGTTGCAGATCTCCAGCATAGTTTTAGGTTTTATTTTGGGAATAACTCAAGCCTCCAAGATCATCTCTATTATTGATGGTGAAGTGAAACACTACCTGCCCAGGTTTCGTACAAACATCAATTGTTAATATATATTTTGAGTACTTTCTATGTGCAAGTTCTGTGATCTTGATTAGTTAGAAATTTATATAAAATTTGTTGGTCCATATGTGAATTCAAGTGTAATGTCGTAATGGATTTCATTTTTTATTACTTAATTTTTGCGAATTTCATTATTAGTTGAAGAGTTGATCTTGTTCCCGTATTTTGAAGTGATGAGATTAAAATGCGTTTTTTTCTCGAATTGGAGATTTTGATTGTTTGAGATAGGGAAGATTAGAGCTTGATGTCGTTGAAATATGGAGTTGAATGCATAGTTGGGTTCTGTAAGTTTTAGGATTGATGGATTGTGTGTTTAAATCATGTTTTGCAGAGAAGAAATTATGTAGCCTCCAAATTGTTATCAGTGTCTCGCCATCATCAGTTTTCAAGTCGCACATCAAGTGTTCGACAAAACGTATGAACCATCAGTTCTTCAATCGAACGTAGTCATTCCTGTCGCTTCATCAAGTTCCCGGTAAACCATGGTTCGATGAGTATTCTTGGAAGTTAAGATGAAGAATTAAACCCTTTGGATTTCAAAGATATAACAGAGCTTGGGGTTTTCTAAAATTGAATAATGACCCTTGATTAATGGATAATAATTAATAAAATTTGAATTATAAATTAAAAAGTAAAAGACTGTTAGGTCAAACCTGGTCAAACGGTCAACGTAAAATCCAGGTACCATTCCTTAATATTTTAAGTATTGGGTACCAAAGTCCTCACTTGGTCATTTGTTGGGTACCATCGGTTAAATAACCCATAAAAGTTCTATATAAACTCAAGTTTGGCAGTGAACCATCACCAGAAGAGTAATCTCATGCTCAACTCCTCGCCTTGGTGGGATAACTGTTTCCTCTTTGAACAAGGATGCAAACTTCTTCTTAATAGCGTCTATGTCACCTTCTTGAGCTGACGAAAGTGAAGCATGTAGAGTGATTTTCCTAGCTTCTTCTTCAACTGGTCTGATAAGTAGTAAAGCAAACTTCCCACAAGCATTAATCAATCTCTTCACCTGATTTGTGGTTACGATTTTCATGGGTAAAGAACTCTTACTCGCTTGTATACGATATTCTTTCCCATCTTTCTTAAATCGATATGTTCTTTCCCTGTGATAGAGATTACCATCACGTTTCCACAAATAGGGATTTCCAAGAATTACCTGAGCCACATCTAATGGTACTACATCACATACTACCTCGT
Organism: Papaver nudicaule; assembly: GCA_023529015.1. NCBI lineage: Eukaryota > Viridiplantae > Streptophyta > Magnoliopsida > Ranunculales > Papaveraceae > Papaver > Papaver nudicaule. The sequence continues at coordinate 9,939 of JAJJMA010102215.1, read as the reverse complement.
CGATGTACTTCTCAGTGATGGCAAACTTGAATTTACACCGAGTTGTTACTTGTAACTCGGTATCTTTCTGTATCCAACCCAACGAGTAGGGCTTAGGGTGGATAGTAGTGGCAAGTCCCAGTTGTTTTACTAACTTTTCTGAAAAGTTCTTCTGACTTCCAGAGTCGATTATGACATCTACTACACTTTGTTTTACTTGGATCTTCACATGAAATAGTTCATCTTCTAAATCCACTTGTTCTTTATCAGTACATCCTAGCATTAGTGCAAGTTTAGGATCTGTTTGCTCTATTTCAGGTATCTCTTCTACTTCGGCTTCTGCTATCATAGTGGTTTTTCTGTAAGACCGTTGTTCATCTATTTCACGGAACCTTCTTGGTTTGAGATGAGGGTGTATATTCCAGCATAAATCTTTGAGATGTCCCTTCTTTTTACAATGCTCACATACCTTATCTTCCTCAGACTGTGAACTTTTACTTCGAATTGTTTTAGGATTCTTCTCTTCTCCTCTTGTACTTTCTCTGCTAGCATTCTTATTCTTGGACTCAACTGCTGTTGCTTTTATCGTAGCATCTTCGATATCTGTTACATTGAAGAGTTTTAACTCTCCCCGTATGTAATCAAGTAATCCTCCTAGATACTTACGAAAAAGTTCATCACTGTCAATATCTAATTCTAACATCAAAGCATGATGATAGAACTCAATAGTGTATTCTTGTACACTTTGGTTGTATCTTTGTCGAAGATGTTGCCACTTGTACCACCTTTCTTCAGCATAACCAACAGGATAAACGTACTTCCTCATAAGTGCTTTAAACTACGGCCAAGTCATAGCTTCAGCCTCTTTCTTCTTCTTGTAAGCTTTCCACCAGATTAGTGCATGCTGTGATAGCTTAAGACTAGCAAAGGTGATATTTTGCGACTCAACAAATTGGTGGACAGTGTAATAGGTCTCCAGCTTATCAAGCCATCATTCCAACTTCTCGGCATCTATTGTGCCATCATAATCTGAGATTTCAAGCTTGACTTCAATCTTCAAACCCCTATATGGATTCTGGTTTGGAGTTTCTTATTCTTCTACATCGTCCGTCTCCTTATTCCTAGGTGGTTTACCAGTGGAGTCTTTATGACTTGTAGAGCTTTCTTCTGTAACTGTTCCATTAGAGTTCGAACTTGTAATTCTAGTTGCGCAATCTTCTCTGCATCGGTTAACTTTTTACCTTCTTCTGTTTCTCCCATATTCTTATAATAACTTTCTCTAGGTTTTCTTGTGTCTGGTAATACTTTAGTCGATTCCCCTGATTTCGTATACTGAAGCCGTGTTAAGACCATGCACCACAATAATCTCGTAAGAATCAAAACACGACTCTGATACCACTTGATACGAAATCAATCAGTGGAACCTAGAGTTTGAACTGTTGGAAGAGTTTAAACGATAAAACAAAGAGAAAACAAACACAATAACAAATACTTAGCTTAATCTCCTTCTTTATTACTTTAGAAGTTAAACTTCTTCTTAGACTTCTCTCACGTCTGGCTTACCCTCTCTATCTCACAACTGCCTCTATATATAGGGAGTTGTGGCTTACAAGTTTGAACTATACTAAGAAAGGAAATCCTACTAGTTTAAGAAGTTGACTCAAACTAGGAAACTCAACTAGAGTTTCCTAACTTACACATCTTCTAGTATCTTCTAGATACTGATCTAAGCCACAGATGTAGCTCGGCTAAACCCATTGGGTTCATGGTCTTCTTCTCTTGATACTCCTGTATCATTACCCTAGAAAAACCTTCGTTGGATCTTATTCATTTCTTCAATTAAGGTTTTTGGAAATATGAAAGTGCTCATTTGGTAGACAGCCATGGTGGAGGTAGAGTTCTTAATAAGAACTATCTTTCCAGCTGTAGAGATGATTTTGTTTTTCCACCCTGAGAGTCTATTATTCATTTTGTCCAAAATTGGGCTGAAAGCTTGGATTTATGTGTGAACATAAGTGTTCCCAGATAGGTATCATTCAAAAGGATTGGTTGAACCCCTAATTTGCCTATGATGTTCATCTCATTATTGAAACAAGTGTTTTTGCTAAAAAAACACCCCAGACTTAGCTAGATTTACCATTTTCCAGAGCATTCAATGAAACTTCTCAGGATTTGAAAAATTCTGTCAGCATCTATCATATTTGCTTTGCAGAAAATGATGCAGTCATCAGCAAACAGAAGGTGACTTACAGATGGAGCAGAAGTGACAATTTTAATTCCATGGATTTCTCCTTTACTTTCAGCTTCAAGAAGAGCCCTTGAGAATACTTCCATGCACATTATTAATAAATATGAGGATAAATGATCTCACTATCTAATCCCTCTAGTATGTTTGAAGAATTTACAGGGGACTCCATTGACAAGAATAGCAAGGCTACTGGTATTTATATATTTATGTATAAGGCGACACCACTCTTTTTTAAATCACATTCTAGTTAATACAACAATGAGGAAGTCCCATTCCACTCTATCAAAAGGTTTGGACATATCAATTTTCAACCCCATCCAAGCTTCTTTGTCTTTCGTGGTTCTCATATTGTGTATTATTTCCCGATCTATCATAGTATTATCATTTATCTGTCTTCCAGGAATGAAAGAAGATTGATAAAGAGAAATGATTTTATGAAGCAAGGACTTCATTCTCTGAGCAATGAGCTTTGAGACAATTTTATAAGTAGTATTGCAAAGAGCAATAGGTCTGAAGTCCACAGGGGAAGAAGGATTTTGAACTTTGGGAATAAGGGAGATGAATGTGGAATTCATCTCTTTTGGAAGAAATCCAGAATTGAAAACATCTTGAACCATTTTTACAATGTCTTTTCCTAGGATCAAGTTTTGCTGGAAAAAATTAGGAGGAAAACCATTTGGTCCAGGAGCCTTATTCTTTTCCATATCAAAGAGGATTTTTTTTATTTCAGCAGTGTCAGGTATTCTCATGAGATTCTCATTATCCTCTCTCTTAATAACAGTGGGGATAATATTTATAAGGTTCATGTTTAGACTTGGGTAGCTGTGGAAGAGATTTCGCTAAAATATTCAGTGAAACATTTAGCAATTTATGTTCTGTCACTAATCCAAGTGCCATCATATTTCTTGATATTGCCAACTCTATTTCTTCTGCATCTATTTCTGGCATTATTGTGGAAAAAAAGTAGTGTTTCTGTCACCAAGCTTGATAGAGTTAATCCTACTCTTAGTTCTCCAGAAATCTTCTTCCACATCCTTCCATCCTTGTAGTTTTATTTCCAACTCTTAGATTTCAGTAAAGGGTGTCATTTTGGAAAGAGATTCAATCTTATTATGTATTTTCTTAATGTTATGGGTGATGTTCCCAAACACACTTTAAAAAAAATTTAATTCAACCTTGACATTGGTGAGTTTCCTACTAACAGAGAAACTTAAGAATCCATTGCACTGTTTCTCCCAAGCCTTCTTAATGAGATTCTTATATTCGGGTGTGTCATCCAACCCCCAAAGTTCTTAAATGGATAAGCTCCATATTTCCATTCAGGGTTGGTTTTGACGATGATAGGACTATGATCAGAGCCTCTGGCAACTAGATGAGATATAGTGGATTTAGGGAATATTTCAATCCATTCCTCATTACCTAGACCTCTATCTAATCTTTCTTCGACTCTATGTATATATCTCCTCTCTGCCTACACCAGGTAAAAGGATACCCAGAGAAGTTAAGGTCCTGAAGATCACAATTGGAGATAATCTGGTTAAATTTGTCAGCCTCCTTTCTGTTAAAGGGTTTGAGACCTTTCTTTTCAGAGGCATGGAGGACCACATTTAGATCACCAAAAATGAGCCAAGGGTGATTGATAGAGTGATCCATGGTGGAAATCAGGGACCAAGACTCCTCCTTGAAATTAGGGTAAGGACTGCCATACAAAGCGATTACTATGAATGGTTGGGTGTTAGGACCCTCCATTGTAAGAACATTGATTTGGTTGTGGTCCCAACTTTCAATAGTAACATGAAGATTATTATTTCCAGATAATAGCCATTCCTCCTACTTGGCCAACAAGAGGAACAAGCCAAAAGTTTTCTACATTGAGTTTTCTGAGAATTTTTTCCATGTTAATACTTTGTTGTTTGGTTTCACTTAGACAAACAATATCATGATTTTCTTTATTTAATAAGTCATTTAGATGACTTTGAGTATCTTTTTGCCCTAGACCTTGACAATTCCAGCTAAGGATACTAATAAACTCCCAGAAATAAGATATTTCAGGATAGTTCTTACCTATGTTATCCTGTAATTTATGCACAAGTAAGATAACAATATTACTAGCAGATAATAACAATCCAGGAGTATCATGCATTTCTATTAGTAATGTAAACAGTGAGTTTCAGGGTTACCTCCTTGCATTCAATCTTATCCTTATGCAACATATTGACCTTCTCCAAGTGATCCTTTTCCTCCTGGCTAAGCTTGGAGCTGAGGCTTTGGCCATCTTTGTAATACCTCTGGTTTGAGTGTTCACCGTCAATATAGCCCTTAGTGAAACAATGAATTTTCTCTCTATTATCTTCACTCATGCTAGTAGTACTTTCAAATTCTTTTTCTAGTTGTCTTGCTATGCCTTTATCCTCTATCTTCTCTATCTTCTCCATCTTTTTCCTTTCAGCAATTTGTTTAAATCCAGCAATTTGTCCACTTTCCACTATTAGAGATGAAAAGGCATTGCTCGTTGCGCCAAATCATTAGGCACATTGCACCAAATGATTAGACGAAAATTGCTTGATAGCACCACCGAATTGCTTGATTAGAAATTAAAAATTGAATTTAGGTCGATATAAGTAACTTAAGGGACTTTTAAAATTTTGCGATTTTAATTAACCTACTATATTTTTGTACACCAGTGTATACACAGGTGCAAAGTTTATTAGGTCTCCTTAACATAAGGTGGATGCTTCACTTGATAAAAGTTCAAAAATAACAAAATTACTGGTAAATATTTTGGGGTAAGAAATAAATAAGTAGGCGCAAAATGATCCCAAAAGACTTAACATGGACCCGATCCTCTTTCAACTGACCACTCTACGGATTTCTTATGTGAAAACTACTATCTACCCCAAATAATATGGGTACAAACTATATAAACCCAACAATATGGATCTTATACTACCAACCCCAAAGTTTTAAAAAAATGTTATTAGAAAGCCCAAAATGGGCTTAATTTTGAATTTTTCCCGGATGATGACGTCATCCATATTTTCATAATACCCAAACTAACCTCATATATATATATTTTTATGAGCTAACGTCTATGTTTCCATTTTTTAGTTTCTCTGTTGCAGCGAAACCAGAGCTCTGAGCTCTGCTGCGATTTTTTCTAGGTTTTTTCTTTTCTTCTTCTTCAAACCTTCATTGATCTCCTCTTTTCATTATTTTGTAGATCAGATTCCCATTCTTCTTCTTCTTCAATCCATAAACAGATTCAGAATCGTTGTGATTTTATTCAATCAATCTCAGATTCGTTTTTTTTTTTAGGTTTTTCTTTTTTCTTCTTTTATTCATTCACTGATTAATCTCATAGATCAGATTATTGTAGTCTAGGATAATCCAGAACCGAGCTCTCATACAAATCTTTTCAATCCAACTCAGATCTGTTGATCAATTCGAATTGATTGTTTGTTTTCTTCTTTAATCTAGTTATTTCAGTCGATCTGCGTCTATTTGAGGTAATTGAGGTAATGTAATTCATTTTTTTGCTTTTTGTTTTTGTTCTTTTGGTTGTGTAGTGAGTAGATACACATTAATTTTGGTTTGTTGTTCATGTTTTTTAGGTTTCACAAGAAGAACACCAATTGGATTGGTTATGTAGTGAGTAGATACATATAGACGCAGGTTTGTTGTTCATGTTTTTTAGGTTTCACAATAAGAACAACATTTGGATTGGTTGTGTAGTGAGTATATACACATTAATTTGGATTGTTGTTCATGTTTTTTTAGATTTCACAAGAAGAACAACAGTTGGATTGGTTGTGTAGTGAGTAGATGCACATTAATTTGGTTTGTTGTTCTGTTTTTGTTGTGTAGTAAGTAAATACACATTAATTTGTTTTTGCTGTTCATGTTTTTAAGGTTTCACAAGAAGAACGGCAGTGGAATTTTGGTTTTACTTCAGATCTAAATACCATTAATTATCAGGTAATTCTCTCTTATCTATGTCAATTTTTTTTTATTTTTTTCAATCCATGCATTAGTGGAATTTGTTTTTTGGACTGTTTTTTCGAAGAATGATCTTAATGTAGCATCACAACTTGTTTGATTTGTTTTTTTTACTTGTCGCTTGCTAGATATATTTCTCACGAGGGGGCATCGCCCCCGAGTGAAGTGCATTAGATTAGATTTGCTGCCTATGTAATTGTTTTTTTTCTTTTTTTTATGTATACAAAGCATGTGTAGCATTTCATTACACACTGTAACTCTGAATTTTTGCGTCGTCGTTTGTATGTTATTAAACATGTAAGTTTTATGCCAGACAATGCAAACTTCTCATGCAGTAATGAATGTGTAGTATGTTGCTACACATGTCTGGACAGGGCAAAATGCTAATGTATTAATGCATGTGTAGTATACTTATGCAATAATGCTCACGTATGTTTTTGTTTGTGTTGATTCGTCATAGTAATAGGTTGCAATTTCGATATATTGGGCATTTGTTTTTGGCAAAGAAGAAGTTTGTTCTTGTTATTGAGCTAGATATATGTGTAGCTGCTAGGTACACAAGCTTTCAGACATGTGTAGTTGTAATTTACACTAGCTAGATATATGTGTAGCTGCTAGGTATATTGATGGAATTATGTGAATTTGATGTGGTTGCAGATGTACCAACATATGAGAGATTGTGTTTAGCATGTTTACCTTTTGAAGGAAGTTCTGTTGTCTTGACCGCAAGGAAGTTCTAGCTAATTCTTAGTCAAGCCTAATCTCATTTGGCTTTTGTTCACGGTAACACCTTCGGATCAAGTGATAGTCTAATGTCGCCGAAAATTGTTTTTGGTTGGCCAACAAAGATGCTAACATCCATTCTCAAGGTCTGTATAGCCTTCTTCTTATTTTTTTTTCTTTTCAATGTTATGTTTCTGTTTATGCATATGTACCAAGGTGGTACACAAGCTGTATGCATTTGTTCACTTTATAAATTCTAAGAATCTTATTTATGCTTGTGCAACCTGGAATTGTTCAGGCGATTCGGTATTTGTTCGCATGATGGAAATGCATTTCCGTTTGTGCTTGTATATGCTATTTATCTCCTAAATGTATAGTTTAGATGCTTCTTCTATCTCTCATTATTGATATGTGATTGCATGTGTACCAAGTAAGTACACAAGATAACTTCATGTGTACTTGATGAGTACACATGATATATGCATGTGTACCTAACAGATACACATGTACATATGCCTATAGCTTGCCTATCTGACAGACACACATCGCTTTAGGTTGTTTTTTTGCATTTGTTTCAGATAGGAAAGTGTGTTTACAGTATTATAATATGATGTCTAATATATACTTTACTGTTGTCAAGGCACATGCAAATGTAGTATCAAACTCTTATGATCTTATTTTATATTGTTCAGGTATGGTGAGCAGCCACTACCCAGTAGTGTTCGGGCTAACATGTATCCTGGGACTATGGAAGTTGGATATACGCAATCCAACAACGCCATCTTATGGAGCACCAGGTGGTCAGGAAGGTTATGGAAAACCAGTTCTTAGTCAAATAGTCGGTGCACCTGTTGGTGGTTATGCAAAGAATATATCTCCACAGGCTGGATATAACCAATTTGACTCGACACAACAGATGTATGGTGGTGTCACCCCTGATGATTTTGTATGGGTCTTTCGATTGGGAAGTTCATATTAATTTTGTTATGTTTCTTCTTCTTATTGTAAGGATGAATTGTTTTCATAAGAATCATTTTGTAGCCTTTCAGCTATTTGGTTTCAAGTATTTCTGCAAGTTTTTTTTTTTTTTGCAAGGATGTGTATCTTCTGATTACACAAGCATAATATGCATGTGTAGCAGACGACTACACAAGCCAAATGCATGTGTAACAGTTGATTACACAAGCATAATATGCATGTGTAGCAGCCTATTACACAAGCAAAAATTGACAGATTTTGTAAAGCAAGTATATAAGCCTAGCTGTTAAATACAGATAAGTTAAAAATTATACCAGATTTTCTCAACCTGAATGGTCCCAATCAAAGCGGAACAAGTTAAAATGCATGTATACTTTGTGAGTACAGAAGCGAATGTGTATCTGATTTTTACACATGTATTTTTCATGTGTAGCTACTAATTACACATGCAATATTGGCTTTTGTATTAGAAGATCACACAAGAAATTTGCATCTGCACACATGTTTGGCTTTTAAAACATAAAGGCATTCTACAATTTCCTCCTTACATCTTGACAGTTACACATCTAATCATAATTGACAGCTTATTACTATAAAGTCTAGTTAAATGAGCTCCTTCCTTAAGATCTTGAATATCATTGTTCCTTCACCGTTCATATCTACCATTAGGTCCTGGACGACATTAACGCTCATTCTCCATGTCCCTATTTGTACCATTTAACAAAAAACACTAATGTCAGACAAAAACTATGAACACGAAAATGGGAGAGCAAATGTATTACTATGAACACGAAAATGGGAAAGCAAATGTGCATGTGTAGCCACTGACTACACAATCAATATGCATGTGTACCAGCTGATTACACATGCACTATATGAGCAAATTCTTGAGTGAATTTGATGAATGTAAACGACGGCTCTGCGCAAACATAATCCATTATCTGCAATCAAATAAAATCAGTGTTTTAATTACATGTGAAACTGCTAAGTACACACGATTTATAGGCATGTGTACAAGCTTTATAGGCATGTGTAGCAGTTCTGTACACAAGCATTATTGGCATGCGAAGTTGTTTGATTACACAAGCAATGTGGATATGTACCAGTTGATTACACAAGTATTATAAGCATGTGTAGCTGTTGATTACATAAGTAATATATGTACCAGTTGACTACACAAGTATTATAAGCATGTGTAGCTGCTGATTACATAAGTGATATATGTACCAGTTGACTACACAAGCACCAAAGACAAGCAAAATTCATCATCATAAGAAATCACACAAAAAATCAACTTCATCATATGGTACTTCTATAATCAATTCTAATCTAGCAATACAGTACATAGCAATCAGTTTTTTCATCATATAATGTAAGTGATTGAACAAAAACAAAATTCCAGTTTTTCACATAACGTCTACATGTAATTGAAAACAAGATAATACCAAACAACATTTTTGAATCGAAATTTATATGCGGCTTTTACCTGATGTTGTTTTCCTGTCTAGAAGTTTTCATTTTTCAATTTTAATTGGATCTGCGCTCTTCACTTTCGAACATATGGTTTCCGATCTTCGTTCTCATCAAACAACTAACGTCGATCTTCGAAGAGAAGAATCTTCTCTCTGTAATCGTAACAATTACAGTCTTCTTTCTTCATTGTTTTCTCTGTTAAACCCTAATAAGTAAATTAAAACTTCAATAAACTATTTTTCTCCTTCGATTTCTCTATTGTTATAGTTTCTTCTCCATTTTCGATCGATTTTTTCTCGTTTTTCATTTCTCAGATCTGTTTTTTTTTTCTCTCTGATTTGGACTCTCAGATCTGGTTTCTCTCTCCACAAGAAGAAATGGTGGCTCGCTTTGGAAAATAGGTAGGTTTAGACATATTAATAGTAAGGGTAACGTGGTCATTTCAAAATCTGTTAAAACTCGGGGCTTAATAATAAACATATTTTACCTAGGGGCCTAATATTATGGGTCACCCATGGGTTGGGCCTTACAATAATTTTCCC
>JAJJMA010102205.1:0-15990 GCA_023529015.1 Papaver nudicaule | reverse complement strand
TAATAATAGTATGAACTGAGTTGTAGACAGGAAAAGTAAGAACTCAACGGGACCTTACCCCTCAAATTAAACAAGAGGGGTAAGGTCCCGTTGAGTTCTTACGTTTCCAACGATATTTTTGTTCGTTCCATAACAAAAAAAGTTTGCAGATCATCCAGTTAATACAAGCATACTATTCTATTTGGATAAAAGAAAAACGGGTCTTTTGCTACGATGTTGCAAATCGCGCTTTTTAAGATGATGCTTTTGGAGAATTAACTTTATTGATTGGATTCAGAATACCTGTCCCTACATAGTATGTATTCGTCCGAAATCGGAAAAAAGTATGGGAATTCATCTATTTTCTGAATGACATAATAATATGGATTCCTGTAGATGAGACATCATCCAAAGAATTTCTATACTAATTGAAGCTTACTCCATTTATTGTATTATCTCATCAAAGTTTTCATTTTCTTTTTTATAAGTTCATCGAAGAACTTCGAGTTACTCAACGAGCTACTCCACCCCCTTTTTTCTTGCCCACTACTTTTTAGAAATCCAAAGAGGTGAGGTTCCATAAACCTAGAAAAAAGTAATAGTACTCTTTAGGCGTAAGGGCATTAAGAATCATTATTCTTTCGACACAAGAAAAGAAAATTTCCCCCTTTTCTTGTGTCGAAGATTAGAAAGATGAGTAATCCCTCTTATATTAGAAAGATGAGTAATCCCTCCTATAATAGGTTGTTCCTTTCATTTATTCCTTGCTTTATATTCTCCTACCACTTATTTATGTCGATTATCTATTCCTATTCGAATTTGATTCCTTTTTTCTATATAGAATAGGATACTTTTTTATGTATTTCGTGGCATTTCAAATTTAACAATAGTGAGATAGTAACGCCACCCCTATTTGGATTGAAAAAGGGAGTTGGATTCACGTCAAAATAGCGTGTTCTTCACAATATAATACTAGTCTATTACTAGCAGTAAAAGCCAAGTACTTCCCAATATCTTGTATAAAAACAGTAGCAACAAAGCAAGTAAACTAAATCCTATTTTTAACCATACATAATTACATTGATAGACAAGAATTTGGTTTCTATGAACTTTATGTTCATAAATACATGGGCCTAAAAATTCATTTCAGACAATTGAACCTTCTCGAATTGTTTCTTTTTCAGAACCAAAAATATTTGTGCCAAAATAACAGATGCCAAGAAGAACAAAAGGCCTTGGACACGTGATGGATCCTGAAGTACTATTTTTCCGTCTCCCTGACCAAATCCACCCACGTTGGGATTAGTTGTTAGTGGTTGATCAAGATTGATAGATTCACCTTCTGAAACAAGAAGTTCCGGTCCTGGATCCATCTCACATCAATAACTCAAAAAATTTCCATTAATGAAACATGTAAATCCATTGGAAAATAAAAAATACGCATGTCCGATGATATGGTTCTTGCTATCTGCTCCAATAATGAATCATTGGTTTAACTGAATAACTAAATAAAATAGATAGACCTTTCTCTTCGTCTCAAGTCGATGGATCTTCTCAATTGAAAGATCTCCTATATGGCTAATACACATTCCAGTTGACCGAGCCTAATTCTAATTGTTTTGTTCCGAAGCAAAGATATCCACGGGGCCGGTTCGTCCTATTCAGATATTCGTGAAAGAGGTTCAAGAATAAGTTTTCTTTTTATAAGGGCTAAAATGACTTATTTTGGCTTTTTGACCCCATATCGGGGCTTCGCCCCGCCAATCCCAATTAACAGTTACGATCTTATCAGATGTGTTCTTTAATATAAATCCACAGAAAAAATATTGCAGGAAACCCCAATGCATAATCATATTCAATTGCATAAAAAGATAAACTGGAATGCTTCGTTTTTTATTACTAAATTAATTAGAGATGCTTTAACTTATCTAGACAAAAAAAATACCGGATAAGAAATTAAATTGTGGAAATCATAAATTATGGTGTCGTATGACGAAGGGACGTCACACGAAAATTAACAATTATCTATTGGATAGATAATAATTGTTACATTGTTGTGTGTTGCAGTTGCTAATTAACTATATTATTCATATATCTTAGGATATCAGTTTTTTTTTAAGAGTAGGTTAGCTTCATTTCAATTAATAAATGATTCATCGAATCTGAAAGGCCGGGGTAGGGCGAAGCCCTGCTACTCCCAATCAACAATTAGGATCTTACCAGAGTTGCTTTATTTCATATTAATCCACCGGAAATAATAATGTTGGACAACGAAATTAATAAATCATATTCAATTGTAACTAGATAGACTCGAATGCATTGGTTTTAGATTACTAAATTAATTAAAGATTTGTAATGCATCTGGACAAAAAACTAACAATATCGGATAGCAAAACAAATTTGCGACAATTAAAGTTATGGTGTGGTGTGACGAAGGCGCGTTACACCAAATTATCATTTACCCATTGGATAGATAGTAATCGTTGCTTTAATTGTATGTTGCAATTGTTGTCTGTTATTCATGTCTTAAGATATCTGTTTGTTTCTTTTTGGAGTCGTTTAACTTCGTTTCAATTAAGACATGTTCATGCAGATTTGGACGGCCGGGGCGGGGTGAAAGCCCCGCCACTCCCAGTCAATTACTATCTTACCAGGTGCATTCTCTCATCATGTAGACAGTAAATGACTAATCTTGATACAATGAACAAACCAAATACTAATTGTGATCCAAATTTGTTGGTTACATTTTTTTAATCATATTTTAGATGGATATCAAATAGAGGTAACTGTAGCAACCAATATTTTTTCTTTTAATTGAATTACTTTCATTTTGATTGAAATCAGGGGCGGGGCGGAGCCCCGCCACTCTCTAACAGGCACAATCACCCAATTCGGTGCGTAGCACGGGTTTCCGACTAGTCGGTAACCCGTGCTACGCACCGGGTAGGGTGATTGTTCCTGTTGTGGTGTGGCGGGGCTCCGCCCCGCCCATGTGTTTAATTAAAAATGAAAGTAATTCAATAAAAGGGAAAAAATTGTTATCAGTAACCTCTATTTGATATCCTTTAAAGATATGAAAAAATATATATATGTAAACAACAAATTTGGATCACAATTAGTATTTGGTTTGTTCTTCGTTTTAAAATTAGTCATCTACCGTCTACAATTATGAGAACGCATTGGTAAGATAGTAATTGTTGATTGGAAATGGCGGGGCTACGCCCCGCCCCAACGTTCAGATCTGCTGGAACATGTCTTAATTGCAATAAAACAAACCTTCTCAAAAAAAAAAAAAAAAGACGGATATCTTAAGACATGAATAATAGACAACAATTCCAACATACGACTGAAGCAACGATTATTATTTATCCGATAATTGTTAATTTGGTGTTACATGCCTTCGTTACATCACACCATAATTTTAAATTACCGCAAATTAGTTTCTTATCGGAAATTGCGAATTTTTAGTCAAGAAGCATTATAAATCTCTAATTAATTTGGTAATCTAAAATGCATCATAGTTTATCTTGTTATGCAATTTAACATGATTTATTAATTACAGTATCCTGCATTATTTTTTGTGTGGATTAATAAGAAAGAACGCATCTGGTAAAATCCTAATTATTGATTGAGAGTGGTGGAGCTTTGTACCGCCTCCGGCCGTTCAGATTCGAAAGAACATTTGTTAATTGAAACGAAGCTAAACTACTACTTAGCCCCACCACTCTCAATAATTTAAAATATATACAACCGACACCATAATTTAATTTAGAATAACTGTTTAATTATGATAATTCAACGTCTCACGACACCATAATTAAAAATTGCAGCAATTTAATTAGTTTCTTAATCGACAATGCGCATTCTTTTATCTGAATGCATTAAAACATGTCTAATTAATTTAGTAATCTAAAATCAATGCATTATTGTCTATCTTGCTATGCAGACGAATATGATTTGTGGATCGGTCTCCTGCAATATTTTTTTTGTGTATTTATATGAAAGAACACATCTGATAAGATCGTAACTTTTGATTGGGTGGGGCGGGGGCCGTTCAAATTCGATGGAACATGTCTTAGTTAAAACGTAATTAAATTAATCTTAAGAAAATAGACTGGTACTTAAGACATGAATAATAAAGGTAATTAATTGTTGCAACCTATAGTTAATTATGCAATCGAATATGATTTGTGGATTACGGTCTCCTCCAACACTTTTTTTCCATGTATTTATATGAAAGAACACACCTGATAAGATCGTAACTGTTGATTGGGATGTATACTTCACTCATTTTAATGTATACTCAATGTATACTTCACTCATTTTTGATGTGGATACTTCACTCAAGTTGTTTTAACCTACATTCCTATTGGCCGGTGAACATAATCATGGATTTCTATTGGCTTAAACATAATTTATCTCCTTACATTTCGTGGCCGTTGAATTTTGGCGGATCTCGAGGAGTATAATTTCATCTCAAGGTGCACGTTTTTCGGTAGTGTTCACCCTCTTTTATATGGTCTTTAACCCTCTTTTGTATGGGGGGTGTGACGGAATAGCTGCATCTGATTGGTCGACAATTAGATATTTTTCTTACACCTCGCTTACATATATTTTTTAAAATATCAAGCCGTTAGATTTTTCGTGGCACATGAGCCGTTGATGTATTTTTTAAATATTTCATAAATAGAAAAGAACGAATTTAATAAAGGCTGTTAGGAAATTTCCAGAAATATAATTAAAAAAAATCCTACGTCATTAAGTTGCGTTATTTTTTGGGCGTCAATTTTAAGAAATATTAAAAAATATATTTCTGCAAAAAGAAAAAAAATCTTCAAAGATGTTTTTTTTCATGGAATGCCTTATATATAAGATTTTGATTTAAATGTTTAAAGATATTGAAGATATGACTGGTTCGTTCGAATAAACATATATATGGCGATTTTGATTTAAATAGGGCGATCAAAAAAAATTCTCTCAGAGTTTTTTTTTTTTTTTTTTTTTTTTTTTGAAGATCTCTCAGAGATTTCTATGCATGGAATTTTGTAGAACGCGGTATTTATTTATTTATCTATTTATTTTGCTGTAAAAACACATCAATGCAAGAACAACAGCACGTTGCTAGCCATCCGATTTTTTTTTCTGTATTTCTTTTAAAAAAAATTGATATGCTATAAGATTGCAACTGTTATGACCATAGATTTCTTATATTATGATTTGTGATTTATGGTTTTTTTGTTCTTCTTACAGGCGGTGGAGGGTACGGTTAATGATTGGTGTTTCTTCGAAAGCCGGAGCGGAAGCACAATCTTCTATACTGCGTAAACTAAATAAGCTGTGTATTCATCGTTCCTGATCAGATTTGTAATGTATTTGCAGGTAGACGAGTTTTGAAAAACAAGGGCTCGGTTCCTGTAGAAGTATCCCACTTTCTAAATCAATTAGATTCGTATTCATGTATACCGTTCTGATGATTGGATTAGGGTTAATCCGATTGTTTTTTTTTTTTTTTTTTTTTTTTTCAGAATTTGTTTGTTTAACTTTGGCATAACTAAATCTTGATTTTGATGTTCTGTTGGATTTTTATGGGTTTAGATGATGATGAGATAAAATCCCTAATCTCTCCACCGCTTTTACTGCTTCTGATAGCACATCTGATGAATTCAACAAGCGAACATGGAAGGTGTTAAGCAAACCACCAGGATCGGAGTGGTACTAACCCAGTCCGAAGCTTTTTCATCCTTCCGCATTTATGGTGAATGTAGACACCCATGCATTGTTTCATGAGAATTCTTTCCAGTATTGACGACTGTGTTGCTACCGAGAAGGAAAGATAGTTGTGGAGGCATTTTGCAAATACCTTAGTTTGAATTTACGGGGCCGTGGAAAGTCTAAAATTCAAACTAATGTGGCGAAGTGGTATTAACCCATATTGCAGCTTTTTCCATACCTTCGCAAGTTTGTAGGATGTTAGTTCCTGACATTACATCACTTTGAATTTATATACTACATAAGCACATTAAAATTTAAATAAATTTAAATCAATTTTGGCACATAAATAATTTTCATATTCTTGTTAGATCATTAATAGACGAACAAGTGATTTTTATAATGTGTGCGCAGAGCGCAGGATCTAACTTTATCCCTTGGCTAACAGTTGTATACCATGAAATGTAGATTAATACCCGGTGTTCACTATAATTTGCTAACTTCATTTGACCTTTGTTGTATGGTTTAGTCAGAACATTGTTAAGATTTGGGTTGTTTGTGAATTTTGTTTGGTTTCCAGATTAGAAGAAGTTGTAACTTCGTTTGTAAACAATCAATGGAGTTAGTTTTTAAAAGCAAGCACTGGCTTTTGACAACTAGCAGATCCTCCATCTTTCTTGAATGGAATTATGAATGTATTTGGCTGTAGTTTTTTATTTCATTCTTCCTTTGTTGTAGTTTTTCTTATTGATTGTGGTTTGTCGTTTTTTTAAGCTAAAGCAAATGAATCCAGCGGTATATCATACTGTACAAACCAACTAAGGATTATGTGCTTTGGTATGCCTCACGGAGCAGAAATGAAAATGGTAATACCTTCTGATCGATTTCTTCATTGATAAAAAATAACTAAACACTCAATATCATCTCTCAATCCACATTAAAAGTTGTTTTAACCTACATATTGGCTGGTGAACATAACCATGGATTTCTATTGGCTTAGACATTCCTTATCTTTTTATATTTCGTGGCCGTTGAATTTGGACGAATCTCGAGGTGTAGAATTTCATCTCAAGGTGCACGTTCTCCGGTAGTGTTCACCCCCTTTCGTATAGTATTTCACCCTCTTTTCTGTTGGTGGTGTGACGGAATACTCGTGCCTGATTGGTTAAAAATTATATCTACGTTCTTACATCACGTTTACATATCTTTTAAAATCTGGCTTCGTTAATCTTTTTATTTCAGATTTTTTTTTATTAAATGCAATAATATTTGTGACATTTCCTTAAATAAAAGTCATAATTAAAATAAAAAAGCCATTTTCGGGCTAGAAATAGTATTTTTAATACATTTCCTTGAATAAACTTTTAAATCTGGAATAACCTAACCAATATATTTTCTTCCCTTAATTCTCAATTTTTCTGCAATACTTTTACGTCTTTATAGTATTTCGTTTAAACTGGAAATTCTTTCTCCCTCTTTTACTCTCCGAACAAAAACCCTGGCTCGAATTTTTCTTGCGATTCTTTTATGTTTTTTCCTTCGAGTTTAGTTGTATTCTTTACGGAATCAACAACAGTATGATATGAACAAACATGATGGAGAGGCGTAGAAGGAGAAGGCAATAGAAACCCTAGAACTGTACCGTTGATTGAGGTTTGTTTTGTTTAGCAAGCGAGGGAATAGCGAGAGATTGTGTCTTCTTCTTCTCCAATGAGCCATCATGGTTGGAGTTTCGGAAATTAAGTGCTTCTTTTTTGTTTGTTGATGTTGCACAGCTGCGACCAAAGTAATTCCTAATCTATAATGGATTTATCAACCTCTTTGTTCTCCAAGTTTATATGTGGATGTCGCAGTTTTCTGGATTTAATTTTATTGACAGGGTTTTTGATTTTGTTTTGTGAGGTTTTAGGAACGTTTCAACTCAAGCTTGAATACTGCGTTGAGAAAGTTATTGTTTTGCTTGAGATTTTTTTTTTTTTTTAAATCTGATTTTAAGGATTGGTGATGGAATTGAGAACCCTACAATTGTCTTCAAATCAATTACGATTTGTAATTCATTTCTTCTTAATTTTCTAGAGTACAGTAGGGATGTTATTGCAAATTTGGAGACGGGATTTCTGTAATAATCTTCAAGGTAGTTTTATTACTAGCTAATTGTAGCTCGATCAATGTTTATGTTGTTACATCTATTTTTATTAAATCTTAATGGTTTTAGACAAAGAACCGACTGGTATTGGCTTTTTGGATTGCACCTATAAACACTGTATTGATTTACGCACCTATAAACACTGTATTGATCTACTTAAGGGAAAATGACTTTTGCGAAGGAAGAACGCTGGGTTTGGTCAAGGATTTTTCCACATCACTTCTAGGGTGTCTCAGTTGTTTGGTGTATTAATTTTACAAGATGATAATTTTATGTGTTTTCTGTAGGAAGTGATCATGGTGTCAAATCTCAAGGTGGCAGACGGATAATCACAGTATCTTGGATTGAAGCGATAAAGCATATGCAGATTCAAGACTATGTTTTAAGACTAAATTACTTATCGTATTTTGGTTTGTTTTATGTGTAGTCATGGACATCATATTTTCAGAAGTAGACAATCAAGTAATGTGAAATCGGGTTGCAACATGCTGAAAGTGGTACCTTGGCATATTATAGAAAGGCTGGTTCTGTTCAGTTTCTCATCTTTGTTATTTAAGCGATTTAGAAGAGTTTAATCAGCATTTGAGATTGAGTGTTGTTCCAGTTATGTGAATTTAGCATACTGACAAGTTATAGGTTGAATTCATTTTATAATTGAGTGTTATTAGAAGTAAAAACCTGCAAATCTCATGTAACTTTGAAGGTCGATCCAAAGAGTTTGGATTTGATTTTGTCAAGATATTGAGTTTTATAATCCTGTCCGAAACAAAACATTTTGGTCATTGGTTATTTAGAACAATATGAAGAACCTAACTAGCCATTGTTTCAAACTAACTTGTTAACTATAGTTCCAGACAACCACGCCAAAGTCTTCTTTTATGCATCTAATGTAGGTATGTTTCGTTTGCTTATAACTCTTTGTTCTTGAGAATAAGCAGCGAGCTTTGTTTACTTTTGCTTTATATGATTCATGATTGTAGATTCGTGATTGTAAAGCGCAGTTACATGAAAAAGGACTCCCGGGGATTAGGAAATTCAGTAGTTATTCATGGTTTGAGGCTTTGAGTTTTGTAGACATGGGGTAGTTAACTTGATTGTTGTACCTTTGCTTGGTGATGTTTGTGCAGGTTTGCATCATGTTTATTGTGGGATTTAAGAAGTATGCAGAGTTGGGTGCCTCGATGGAGCATGTGTCCCAGAGTGTTTCATGGATGATACCTGCTGCTGGAAGGAACAATGAGTATGCATCGAGGAAGTATGTATGTTACTGACCACACTAAAATCCGTAGCCTGAATAAGTTAGTTGTACTTATCATATGAGCAAAAAAAAAAAGTAAACAATTGGATTGTAGCATACCATTTATAGGATGGATTCATTTATTATTGATACGGTACCATGAAATAAACAACCTTTATTATTGTAGTACAAATATACCAACTGTATACATGACTAATCGAGACATTTGTGTTCAATATCCAGTACAAGGTAATGGACAAGCAACCTAATGAAGGAGATGGGCCCCTTAGCAAGGCTGTGTTGGGACAACGCAGAAGACGAGAAGACGAAAGATTGAGGCAGGAGCAGCAAAGGCAACGACGACAAACCCAGCAACAGGTACCATGTAACACAGTATATTAGTCTAAAGGAATTCGATCAGTAATTTTGATCTTACTTTAATAGTCTGACCGTTTAATTTAACAAACTAATATTAAGGATTGCTTGGTTAATTTGAGTACATAAAATTGTCTTGAAATCAGTTTTTACATGGATTATGTGGAGAAGTGAGATTAGGTTGCATCTTAGAGGGAAAGCTGGAGTGTACATGGAAATATATGCGCCAAAAACATGTTTGTTAAGCCCAGATTCAGTCCCAGGAGGAGCAGTATGAACTCAGACTTTGAGGCATCAACTCTGCATTGTTTGAAGTCAATTTATTGCGAGTTGGAATGGGGGATTTCGTTTTATTCATGGTAACAACCATTAGACGCCATTACAGGATTCTAGATTTTCTGGGTATCTAGAAGAAAAAGCAATTGTAAGGCTATGCGACATTATTTTGACTGTTCTCTAAAATATTTCTTCAATTTTCATTATAGGATTACTGTCTTTGTGTTCTTTTGTCTGTTTTACAACCTTGCAAGTTATAATGTATGTGTTTTTGGGGTTTCTGCTGGATGGCAGATTACATGCAGGGATAAAGTGGAATACAACTATGATGGACACTGTGTTGAGTATAGATGCCGGAAAAAACACAATGAACATCAAAATCACCAACGATGTTACAACTGATGTGGTTATCGTTGACGACCAGGTAGTAATCCAACATGTATCTTGATGTAATTTATTGCGCCCAGTCTATCTTCTGATACATGTAATGGTACAAAACGGTTGTGAATGAAATATTCTTGCTATAAATGGGTTGATGGTGGATCTATGGGTAGTTTATCTGATGGAGGTTCTCCCTGTTACATTATTTTCGCTTTCTTTTTTATCAAATTGCCTGCCATGGAGAATACTGTCCATTTATAATCCTGTTAATTTTCTTCTGAGGCTTTGTATAACATCTAAGAGAATGCGGTGTGTAGTAATAGCTTTGTAAATATTAATATACTCGAGGAAAGCTTATTGGTTGTCCTAGCTAGTGTGGCTTTCTGGCTGTCATCAAAAGAGTGTATAATAATGGATTTATCTTCATATCTCACCAAATTCTATTAACTAACCCTTCGGTAATTGTTGGTTGCAGCTAATACTGAGTAGACCAAGACCATGGGTAGGAACACTTCTCTTTCTGTCTGTCGCACCTGAGATTCCTGTGTTGGTGGCACTGCGAAATCCTGTGTGTCTAGAGGTATCTCACTTCTTAGCTTGAACAAGTACAATGAGTTCAGACGGTAACTGGGTATCTGTGCAAGATGGAATTGACAATAAGGTATGCCTCTCAACCCCGGTTTCATTCTTAACTATGACAAATTTTGTAGTAAAGAAGCCTTTCAGCAATATGTCGTGCTGAGATTCTGAGCAAAACTAATCTTATTGTTCCAATGAACATCAGGTTTTGATTTTCACGGATGCTCCTGCAAGCGTAAATTTTTATGTATTTGTTGTCTTAGCTCAATGGCAGAGCACATGTTTTAACATGTGGTTGTGGGTTCGAATCCCACAGACTGCGTAATTATTTGATTGCCCGTATTAATGGTATGGTGAAGTTGCCAAAGAAGGTTTGTATGCAGGGTACGACTAAACTATCCTTCTTCTCTTTTGTCTCAAGGTTCGTTTATTTTTTTAATTGACTGGAATATTTCCTAATTGGGTACGACTAAAGTCTCATAACTTTAAAGGCTAAGATGGCTTTGCTACATTTCCTTTTTTGTATGCAGACCTACAATCCATTAGCTGATGTGGTTTTAGGAACTTCGAGAGCGATTGATGAGAAAAAGAAAGATAGAAGGTAGCTGCTAACACCCTGCTACTCTGTTTATAATGTACACCTCTACAATGATAATATACGAATCCTATGCCTCCAACTTCCGATTGGAAGCACATTGGTCTCTGCTTCATTTTCATAATTGCACAGTTGCAGTTGCAGTTCCAGTTAGGTTTTTCTTGAGGGTTGGAAATATTTATAATATGGAAACGCTGGCTTCCTATAATCACATAGACTTTTCCTTTATCTTTGTTTTGTTGCGAATCAGAAAGTCAAAAATGTAGTTTTTGATGGGAAATTAAAGTCCATGGAAATTGGAGCTCGGAGAAGGCGGGGTATATTCGAGAGTTATGTTTTACATTGGTCAAAGAGCAGGATGTATAGTCTACCAGCGTTAGACGCTAATATTATTATTACTTCATGGACATGACTAATACTGAACAATAATTGCACACCAATATGAAATTTAATTGTCAAAGGGTACCGACCAGATTACCAGAAAACCCAAATCTAATGTTTTTGTTTGTTGATTTGATGACTGCATAGACTGATGATGAACTAACTGTTTGTTAATTTGATGGCTTCTCTATATAAATCGGTGAAATAAACTACGTTGTTATGGAAGACATAAATTACCAACTGTTTGGGATAGAGAACGACGAATATGGTATGATTTTGCAATTTCCCTTTTCATGTACCGAAGAAGACGTAACCGAGTACGGTCAACATAAGAATGGAACAACTTTACAAGGCACAAAAAGAGGAGATAGGCTACGTCATACAAGCAGTGCGGGATAAATTCGAGACAAACATAGCCAACATATGGAGCGAAGAAATGATCAGACGTACAAGTTCAGAAAAGGAGGAGGAAGTGAATGGATATTGCGACATGGTCAGAAAATTTACGAATTCCAGTCAGAGATGAGGGGTCGATATACTATAGGAAGAACCTATAAAATATAAAATGGTGTATGTAATTAAATGTATATATGAATCTAACTGTGCAATGCGATATGCTTTTGTAAGGCAACCAGGAATATAGTTAGAGTCGATATCTGTTATGCTCTCATGATTAAAGCTGGAAGAACTCTTTTTAAAATTTCATTCAGGTGTCCTATGAAAGCAAATAATTTACTCAATTTTATTAAAAATAAGAAGATTTTAAGGATGTTGTGGCCTATCAGAGAGCCACGTCATAATCCGGATTGTAAGACATAAACTAGACTTGACCTCTGCCAAAAATTTTAACAATGGATAAAGACAAGATTTCATGGTGTTGTAGTTAACGATTATGGAAAATATCCTTCTAATTAACATATATAGTTTCTTGCTCTTTGAAGTCATTTACTCTTGGTTTCAGGTGCTTTGATTTTTTTCCCCCAACGTACTCTCTATTTACAACGTAATAGGAACTCTCTCTTTTGACATTTTAGGCAACCACATAGAATGGATGGTGTGATGGTTTTTTTGCCAAAGCATGTGCATAGTTTTTGTACACCATTGCGCACTGCTATTACATGTTCCTCTTTACAAGGAGTGCATATTTATTCGGTTTAGAAAAATAACATTTAAGACTTCCAAATAACCAATAATTTTGTCGAATTCCAGTTGATTTGGGCATTGTTGAACATCTTTAACAACTTGATCTTCTAAATAATTACTGTCTTTCTAGCACTAAGATTTCAGGTCACCAACCAGAAACTGTAGACCCTAAAATTTCAAGTCACCAACCGGAGGCATTAGATGGACCAAAGAGTCTCGAGTCCTTAAATCTTGGTGATGATGTTGTTACATCTACAATATAGAAAAAATATCATTCTTTTTATATTTAATGTTATTGAAATATGGATTATATTGAAGAAAAAAAAAACATTGCGTCGATTTAAGATAATTTCTTATTTAATTTCTAATTTAGTGAGACTTAGATAGTCCAATAGCTATTGAAAACAAACAATGTCGAATAAGAAACTAAATTGAGGTATTTTTAAATTATGATGGGGTGAGACGAAGGCGCGTCAGACGCAAATTAACAATTATCTATTGGATAGTAAATGTTGTTTTAGTTGTATTTTTCAATTGCGTTTACTTTTAAGATACCAGCCTATTTTTATTTAGATTAGGTTAGCTTCGTTTAAATTAAGACGTGTTCCATCGAATCTGAACGGCCGGGGCGAGGCAAAGCCCCGCCACTCCCAGTCAACAATTACGAACCTATCAGGTGCATTAATACATATTAACCCACATAAAAAATAATGCAGGAAACCGTAATTCACAAATCATATTCAATTGCATAACCAGATAGACTGGGATGCATTGATTTTAGATTACTAAATTAATTAGAGGTGTTCTAATGTATCTGGACAAAATATTAGCAATGTAGGATAAAAAAACTAAATTGTGGCATTTGTAAATTATGGTATGGTGTAAGGAAGGCGTTACACACGAATTAACAATTAATTATTAAATAGGTAGCAATTGTTGCTTCAGCTGTGTGTTGTAATTTCCAATAAACTCTATTACTCATGGTTTACGAAATCGGTCTATTTTGTTTTTACTAGGATAGCTTCATTTCAATCAAGACATGTTCCATCGAATCTTAACTTCGCCCTGCCACAGTCCCAATCAACAATTACAATCTTACAGGATGCATTATTTCATATTAATAACCCACAAACAATAATAACGCAGAAAACCGTAATGCACAAATCATATTCAATTGCATAACAAGATAGACTAGGATACATTGACTTTAGAGTACTAAGTTAATTAGAGATGTTCTAATGCGTTTAGCAGAAAATTAACAATGTCAGATAAGAAATCAAATTGCGACAATTATAAATTATGGTAGTTATGAAGAAGGCGTGTCACAACAAATTAACAATTATCTTTTTGATATATAGTAATTGTTGTTTCAGTTGTATGTTATAATTGCTAATTAACTCTATTATTCATACCCTAAGATATCAGTTTTTTTTTTTTTTTTTGAAGTAGGTTAAACTTAATTCCAATTAAGATAAATTCCATCGAATCTGAATGGCTCGCCCCGCCACTCCTAATCAACAGTTACGATCTTTAGTTATATGTTATAATTGCTAATTAACTCTATTATTCATATCCTAAGATATCAGTTTTTTTTTTTTTTTGAAGTAGGTTAAACTTAATTCCAATTAAGATATATTCCATCGAATCTGAACGGCCGGGGAGGGGCGAAGCCTCGCCACTCCTAATCAACAGTTACGATCTTACTAGGTGTATGTTATAATTGCTAATAAGGTTTTTGTGGACTGAGTTGCTTCAGTTGTCTGTTATAATTGCTAATTAACTCTATTATTCATATCCTAAGATATCAATTTTTTTTTGGTTTTTTTTTAAAAGTAGGTTAAACTTAATTCCAATTAAGATATATTACATCGAATCTGAACGGCCGGGGCGGGGCAAAGCCCCGCCACTCCTAATCAACAGTTACGATCTTACCAGGTGTGCCCTTTCATATTAATCTACAGGAAAAAAAATTATACAAGAATTCGTAATTCACAAATCATATTCAATTGATAACAAGATAATCTGTTTGCATTGATTTTGGATTATTAAATTAATTGGAGATGTTAATTGAAAAGAATTAGAGATGTTCTAATGTATCTATTTGACAGATTAACAATGTCGCAAAGGAAATTTAAATTATGGTGTAGCGAAACCTCGCCGCAGCATATTAACAATTATTTTTTTTAACATAAAAAATTAACAATTATCTATTGGATATATTGTAATTGTTGCTTCCGTTGTATTCTGCAATTGCTAATTATCTTTGTTATTCATGTTTTAAGATAAGATTTTTTTTTTCTCTCCTAAAGTTGACTAATTTTATTCCAACATAACATGTTCCAGTGAGGCAATTTTAAATTTAAGCTAAGACTGCATAGCTTCCTAAAACAATTCACTTTCATAGTCCAAGGCTAAATATAGACAGATGTCATGAGTCAACTTCAAAGGTATTATTCTCCTTTTTATTTCTCCTATCGATATTTAAAACACAAAGGTTATGCAAGTAAGCCGTTCGGCTGCAGGAGAATTAAAACTTTATGTATTTTGATGTAATCACGTTTCTTACTGCTTCTTTCTCAATACGATATTCATATGGAATGTAGTGAATTGCAGTCTAATAAAATACCCTATCCGGACATGTCAAACGATAAAGAAAACAGTACAACAAAGTGAAGTTATTAGGAATTCAGGTTATTTAATTATGCTTTGCATGGTAGCTTAGCTCTTGAATTTTTTTGCAACACTTTATTTTGTGCTCGGTGAGTGTTTATCTTTTGACATTCAAACTTAGGTTATTAGTAGATTATTTATTTTTAATAGTTATTAGTAGGTTATTAAATTCATATCAATGATTTATGAATTATGCTTTTAGATACATGAATATGGTTTTAGACTCAAGAAAAGATCGCGACATAAGTCTGCAGACAATTATAAGGTGCTTTTTCATAGATGAGTATACTACGATGAACTTTAATGCTTTCGTGAATGGGTATGTTTTTCATGTGAAATCACTTTAATGGTAATCTATACTTTTCACTTTAATTGATATGTTTTCATTCTAACTAAAAATAAGGGCGGGGTGGAGCCCCGCTACACCAGGAACAATCACTCTACCCGGTGCGTAGCACGGGTTGCCGACTAGTAGAAGAATAAAGGACAAACAATGCTCGATAATTTGGACTGGTGTGT
>JAJJMA010102204.1:0-13942 GCA_023529015.1 Papaver nudicaule | reverse complement strand
CAGTTTGATTCAATTTGAAGTCATTTTTAGGTACATCTTTTGGTGCAATATAATACAGAGGTCCGCAGAAGAATATGGACGTGCTATTCGTGCTCAGGACAGAGATGCTTTGATGAAACTCTTGACATTTGTATAGTCAAAGAAATGGTGAAGAATAGTGTAGAAAATAAGGTAATGCTTTCCTTGCTTAATCAGAAACAATTTTAATCAAAACAACTGATGTGGATTCTTTTTTTATCTTTAGATTTTCTCTTTTTTGGATTTTTTACTCAAAGTATTGGGGTTTTGTAGGGTGAGAATCGAGTTAAGCCGTCGAAAATGCGCTGAAATGCCTAGCAATCTTATGAAGAGCCGAATCTCACTTGCCTTGGGTGCTTATGTGGAGGATGAAATTGACCATGCTTAATTAAGATCAGAAAGTTCGACTATGGCGATAATGCGGGTGATGGGTAAGTTCGACTTCTTCTCTAGAATCTTCTATTCACCGGTAGATAGTTATGCTCCAAATTTAAGCCAATACGGAATCAAATGACAAGTGTGACCTTTTGGTACAGCAATGGGTTTGGAATTAAGAAAGGGCACCATATGTATATTTATTATTATTACAACATGTACCACTTTTCTTTCTGCATATAGTGATCGATGGGTATATCCAAATATGAAGCTTTTATGGTATATCAACTGCAACTTTAAATGTCAATAACCTTAGTTACAAAATTATGCCCAAAGTAAGTGTGGCACTTTTCTTTCTGATTTATACCATTTTAAGTTTGATGCATCAGAACCTTAGTCGATCCTTAATCGCATCGACTGTCTGTTTTCTATGGCAATGTGTTAGGGTTTAGGTTATGTGACCAATGTTTGGATTAGTAATTTGTTGGTTGGATGGAACTTACGGTTGGTTAGTAATGTGTTTATAGTGATGTTGCTGAAATGGAGTAGGCCACAAAGAATTGTGATCGACTTTTACTTTGATGCATCTTTCTCTAAACTTCATGAAAACACTGAATTGAGTAAATTTAATGTGATATATATACAAATAAATTCTGAGAGGAGTTGGTGCAGTCAAGGACATGTGAATTCTCATCATGGTTTGGAATCTAGGCTCTTTTGGCTGTAATATGTGTGTGCAAGAGCTGTTTAACCCTTGAGATACAAAGCAGAAATATGAGCGAGTTGTACACTCGGAATTGTATGGAAAACAAATATATACACTTCCATATGTAGTAAGAAGAAACTAGCGTAGGTTCTAGGTCCAGTTTGTGGGGCGTGAGGTTAAAAGAGAGTGAATCCTTGGTATTATTTGTGTTTATGAACTTTTTTTTGAGTGAAGTTTTTGTAAGCATACAGTGACATTAGTTCAAATTCGTTTTAATATGAAAATTTTAGAATCCTTACAAGTTACAAGGTTTTGACTACCTGTAGGTTTCATTTTGTTACAGAAGCAATGATTTTGTTGAAATATTTTTTTTCATTCATTCTTATGCAATTCTTTAAGGTTTGCCGACGTGCAACGCACGTGCACTCGACTTGTAATAGTAATCCTAGTGATAGTATCAGTAACAGTACTAAGAATCATGATGATGCTAACGATGTTGAACAAGGAGGGAAGAATCATACTGAAAGAGTTGAAGAGAATATTTTAGGTTTTGATTTGAATGTTGAACCTGAGGACGCCGACGATGATGATTCCGGTACCAAAACTGTTTAATTAATTTTATTTAATTTACTTTTTTTATTTTCCTTTTTTTTTTTAGTATTTTTTTTAAAACCGACGGGCGTAATAAAACGTTTTTTTTTTTTTTTTTTCTGACTCTTCCTTACCGGTTGTTGTTGTTGATTCTATTATCGTTCTTACGCACTGATGTTATGAATTTATTCTCTTTGAAGATCGGAAATTATGATATGAAATGACTTTTTATGTTTCTGAATTATGTCGATGAAGAAGAAAAAAGACGAAAGAAAAGGAATTTAATGCTTTTTTGATTTTTCTGATTAATGTCTGTTGTGAATAGACCACAAGAACGTGATGAGTTAGATTAGGAATATGATTTTTCTCTGTCCAAGATTTCCCTTGTTAGTGACACAATTGATTTCCATTCATTGTGACCATAAAAACAAAGGCTACTGCAAAACGTTATTCTAGTTTTATCACGAAGCATTTATGCACGTATGCATCAAATAGAGCTGTACAACTGTGAGTTCCTTTCAGTTCATATGGCAATCTAGTTTCATCTAGTGTTCACCCTCTAAAAATCATACAGCAGAGTAGTATGGCAACTACTTTTACTCAAATCGGCGATCCAAATTGTCGCCCGCATAATCACTTTCACGGGAGATCCACCGATCACTTTCAGCAGAGTTCTCACTTCTCATTGCCAAGATTCAAGGTTTAGATTCGGAGGGTTTAGGTGGTGGGAGAAAACCTGCAAACAGGTTTGGGGCGATGTAACTTAATTTAAGAAAGCTGATTTAGGGGCTTCGGAAAAAAATGATGCCCTCACAATAGTGGTTCCCTGAAGTAATTTTGCTCTCCCCCTAGGTAATTTTTTTTAAATACCAAAACTACCCTTTTATGTTTTGTGTTAAGACGAAAAATTAACCTAATCTACCATTTGTTAATCTAATTTAACCTAATCTAAAAACAAAAAAAAAGTTAACGATTTTTTTTTCTCTTTTTTCTCTTTTTTCTCCTTCTTCTCCTTCTTCCTCTTCTCGTTTCCTCCTTCAAACCCTAAAAAACCTAGATTTTTTCGAAACTTCGATGGATTCAACTGAGAATGGTGGCGTGAGGGATATCGAAAGGTAACAATCGAAACCCACTTCCTTTTTTAGTTGTTTAGCTTAGATTCAGTGAAAAACATCAAAAGAAAATCGAACCAGGGTTACTTACGGCTACCTGTAACTCCACGTTTGTAGTCGTAAGTCATAGTTACGGCTACGATCTGTAGAACATGTAGCCGTAGATTTAAAATAGTTACGGCTCCCAAGTTAGCAGCCGTAAGTTTTGATATAATGTTATTTCTGCGGGTGTAAATAGTAATTACAACATAACTACCAATTTCTTTCACTAATAAATTTGATATAACTACTAATATTCAACCATTAAAACACATAATTGGTCCACCTTCATAGATGTTTAAGTTTACAAATAACATAAAAGAAGAACCGTACTCAACACATAATCAAATCAACTAACATTTCCAGTTCCAAACCACGTTCGGCTGCAGATTAGTTCAAAGCTCGGTCCGCCATTCGCCTCGACAAGTGGAC
Source organism: Papaver nudicaule (assembly GCA_023529015.1). NCBI lineage: Eukaryota > Viridiplantae > Streptophyta > Magnoliopsida > Ranunculales > Papaveraceae > Papaver > Papaver nudicaule. The sequence continues at coordinate 10,669 of JAJJMA010102204.1, read as the reverse complement.
GAAGACGTTATACAGCAACACAAATTCTATTGCGACAAGGAACGTCGTCCACCTCACCAACTCTCTTGCGTCGAAGATTACGGATTGGTCGCTCATTAAAGTCACAGGTGCAAGGGATATAGCTGGGGTCAGGATCAGGGTCATCACCCAATAGTGGTAGAATATTACGAATTAGTGATCTTATGGCAGGAAGATACTCCCTTTCTGCACCTTGTGGAAGTTCCTCAATAACTTGGATAGTTTCATTTGGTTCAATCACAACACTGGATTCAGGAATCTCTACTTGCATTATTTCAGTTGGTGCAACCACGGCACTTGATTCTGGTTCTCTGAAGCGCAAAATTTGGCAGAGAAATGTGAGAAAATTGGTTGTCAGTGTAACTTACGGATACTAAGCCAAATAGATATGCAGCCGTAACTACACTTACGGCTGCTAAGTTTGTACTTACGGCCTGTAATCTTGCGACACAAAATTTTTGATTTAACGGAACTTACGGCTAGTAACTAAAGTATCGAAATGAGACGTAACTAACTTACGGCTAGTAAACTGAACTTACGGCTTGGATCTGAAGCTTTAATGGCTTACCTAACAAACTACTTACGTCTAGCTGTTCTTCAGATGCGAGACGTAAGACGGACTTACGGCTCTAATAGCCAGACGTAAGTAGTTCTCGAACTGGTTTTTTGACTTTGAGTGAATCTTACCTAGTTTTAGCACCAAAATCAATAACAAAAGAGTGGGTTTGGATGCTTACCTTTGATGCTCCATTGTTGCATCAGTGTTGGTTCCATCCATGATCAAAAACTCGAAAATGAGAAATGTGGAAGAGGAAATGGTGAAGAAAAGAGAGGTAAGAGAGGAGAAGAGAGGGGGATAAATTTTGATGTTTTGATTTTTAGGTTTTGATTTTTTTTGTGTGGGATATAAGTATTTATGTTTGTGATTAGGGTGGGGGTAAATTTGGGTAAGAAATAGTATAAATTAGTATAAGGATAACTTAGTCATTTCACGATGTTTTGACACCCCTTATAATGACGGGCTGGACATTTGAAATAAAAGTGAGGGCATCATTTTTTTCCGAAGCCCCTAAATCAGCTTTCTAATTTAAATCCGTCCGTGTTTATATTGCGTTTTGCTGTACTTCTACCAGCACTAGGAGAACAAACCTGCCCAAGCAACTGCAAGTTGCTTGCGTTTGCCAATACAGGTTAGCTGTCTTATGTGGCAATCGAAGTTAAATAGGTGCAAAGGATACCTTGCTGATTTATGGAGTAAATATGAGTGAAGTATGAAGTCTTGCTCCATGGAATGAAAGCGTCAAGCTCCTTAATTTTTCCTGAAATGAGAGGTTGAACGACCGGTCTGTACAGGAGATGTTACACAGTTGGTGGGTTAAACTGGACTCAATCTATTGATGTATTACAGAGCTTGCCAACAAGTCTAGTTCCATTCCAAGATTCTGGTGACGGAATACTGAAGTACGTAATTTCTGCGGCACATTGGTGCATCTGGAAGGAACTTAAGAATAAGGTTTTCTGCAGGGAAAGGCAGACTAGACTGTCTATGCAAATTGCTATCGTGTGCTTTATCAAATCGCTTATCTTTTCGTGGTGCAGTGTCTATCCATGGTATCTTATGATATTCACCGAGCCTAGCTTGATCAATCCCGTCTGGTAAGTAGTAACGAGGCAAATTATGATCCTCAGATTACTGCGGCAAGCTGTCTCACTTCGGTTACACCTTGGCGCAAGTACACAACGTCCCACGACCATTAAACAAATGTAGATAGATAGACAATGTTAGCTGGTTTGGTGCGAACTTGGCAAGGCAATTTCCACTAATTATTATACTTTAAAATCTACTAAAAAACAATGACTGAGAAAACAGATGTTGATTTGTTTTGTTGAAATCACCGACCCCAGCTCCTTGTTCCTGATATAAAATATTGGATTCCCCTTGTGAAACCACGCGACTTTGGTTTTATCTTATGCAGGCAAAGTCAAAATTATTCTACCACCACAGCGGCACAGCCCCAGTAAACTTAAAACCAAGTGCATTAGGTAGTCTTTCTTGCTTCTACCGGCCATTTTCTAAAACAACGCAAATCATGTGTATTAGACAACGACAAAAAGACAATCAAACAACTGGTGTGAATGATATTATTTTTATTTATCTTTGAGACTGCAAAGAGACAGCAGATTAGATGAGATTACTTGAACTTTCCCCACCTACAGATGAAATCATCAAACAGAAACAATTCTCGAGTCTTTGTAGATAGAATAAAGTAATAGATCGAAAAAAATTTCTAAAAAATCTCGGTGTAAGCCTCCCTTAACAAAACAATCAACATAGAAATCGATCTATCTTGTTTTAGAAACGACTCTAAAACTTCTACAAATGAGATTAAATTACTAATAGCCATATACAGCCTTTAGATTTTGCCTTAATTGGTTGGGGACATTTAGCCAAAGATGGGTTTGTTTTACTTTTTTTATAGTGCATCTAATACCTCCGGAATATGTTAGAATTTGTTTATGGAAAACTGGAATCACTTCACATCCAATGTATACCAAAGAACATAGCTCATTTCATAAAATGTCAATATATTCGACGAGTTGGATTTGATGAGCATCCTTTCTGGTATTTCTCCCCAGTGTGTTGCCTTCTCTTTATCCTTTGTGGAGAATGTGGGAACCCTGCCGTAATGCTTGGTCTTAAGAGCTTAGGCTACCAAAACAAGCAACGGCTATATTTTGGTAGAGCAACAACATCTGAACTAGTATACATGGATTATGTATATATGTAAAAGGCCAATAGAGGTTTGTGTACAGGCCGTCCAACCATACTCTTCCAAACCTGCAAGGAAACAATGAGTTTCACGTAGATCATGGTTCTTTTTAGGCTTAGTCTAAGGCTGTTCTCTATGGAGTAAAAGCAGGGATGAAAGCGACAGAATACCGTCGCCTATACTCCACTCTCTCTCCTCTTCCCTCACACCCACTGTGAAAGCGCAGTGCTCCTTCCGGAACTGGGAGGAAAGCGAGGAAAGTTGTATCGCTCAAAAAGCGAGATACCTTTCCTCGCTTGCACTTTAGCGAGATAGCTTTCCTCGCTTTCTGGGAAGCGAGATAGCTTTCCTCGCTTTCAGTTTGACCTTTTTTAATTTACACCCCCGTTACACCGGCTGGCGTTGTCGTAGCTATGTGGTTACACCCCGCTTACACTCGCGATTCCGGCCTTTTGAATAACATTTACCCACTCAGATTTTTCCTGTATACAACCCTGTACAACCTTGAGTCGCACTCGTAATTTACCGGAGCCTTAAGGATTATGTACATTAGGAAGAGTTCGTTTGTGGAAACAATTGTTTTTTATTACATAACATAAGCGGCTTACACGGTGGATAAGGTCGATTACATAAAGTTTACAATCTAGAATGGAGGACTGATATGGCACCCAAGGATCGGACATACCATTGCACTTACAACTACGATTGAAGGGAAAAAAAGCTTAAAACCACAATAAAGAGGGGTTGCCGGATAAACGAACGGCAAGCGGGTTAATTCCAAATTTCCTCCGGGTTCAATCCAGGCAATTGGTTCTTCCAGAGATTGAAAACATCGCTGAAGCTCCAAGCTTTTGGCGGGGGCCCTGTCTCGTAGTCCCTGAGACCTTCACGATACTTGAGTGCGGAAAATAATAACAAGTGGTTAGTAAATTGATAACAAGAACTTAAGTAGTAGCAAAGAAATATAGCATTTACTTACGGCATCCTCAATTGTCCACCCGTCTTGCAAAGGGAACATATAGCCACGCACGAAGCAAACATACCTCTTAACCTCCTTTTTCAAAATACTCAGTCGGTTTTGGAGGGAATATCGGGATCTACGGTTTCCTTCTGGCAGTAACCTTACAAACTCTTCTTCAACTCTAGTCCAGAACATAACCGATGGTTGGTTTTGACCGGCAAGGGCATCTAAGGAAACAACGACATAAGCTCTTGCTAATGCCATATCTTCAATCCCTGTGAATCTCTGCATTTTGAAGATGATTATTAATAAGCTTTGAAATAAGTAAGTTTTGTTTTTGTGGGTGCAGTTGAAGAAGGAAGAGGCAAGGGATTTATAGTCATTTGGAGACTGCGACAGTGAATGCAATGGATAAGATTTAATCTTATCTTGAACAAGATATCACCTTATCTTCTTACTCATAAAGTGAATAAGTACAAAACTCTTACCTTTCAAATCTAAATGACAGACTAATAATCCAATATTATCAAACATATTATATTTATGCAAAAACGGGTTACATTGGTTGAAGGGAAATCCACGAACGAAAAAAAAAAAATACTACTTAATATTAAAAAAAAAACATAGAAGGGAAATACAGGTACATAAATCTTAAAAGTAGTAGCTAAGCAATCCCTGTTATCATGGAAAACATTCAGTCTATTGTCCCGCAATCATGGCGGCGGAGAACCTTGTTCTTAGCCTTAATGTAAAACTCTGCTTTCCAATCGGGCATGTGATCCGTGTCGACCTCTAAAATTTCCATGTCGGATTTCATTTGTTTGATATCCACATACTCACGGAATATAGACGAGTCTTTTTCGCTTTGTGCCCTTTTGAAGGAATTGTCATCTCGGATGAGGTCATTGAGCGTAGAGAATCCACTAGACTCAGCTCTAGCTAACTCTCTATCACGCTTTAGGGCATCACGACCTCTGTGTTCTCTAGGCAAGTCTCGTTCGTAGAACCTACCCCGTTCTCCATTCTGCGTGAGTCCTTCTGTTGGATTCCCATCTTCATCAAGCTCCATTTGTTGAGAAGCAGAGGCAACAGAGTCGTTATTCTGAGATCCATCATCCCTGTTTTCATTACAGGTTTCCGGGTCCATATCCTCGATGCCTGCCCCCCTCCAAATTTGAAACACTTGCTCATGTTTCCAGCTTCTTTTGGGTGGTCCGGCCTCGTAGTCTTCCAAACCGGCTTTGTACTGAAACGACAAGATCAAAATTTATTAGAGATTATGTAGTACCTACGGTTTAATGTGAAATGAAGCATAACAATTACACTTACGCAGTCAGCCTCACACCACCCACTCTTCATGTTCCTGAGATGCCTTGCAACACAACACACATACACCTTCACCTCTTTCCTAACCAGACAAATTCGATTTTGGAGAGAGTGTCTGGTACGATTATTATTACTTGGTTGTTGCCGAAGGTACTCATCCTCAACTCGTGCCCAAAATGTCGAGCCAGCTTGATTAATTCCAACAATACCATCCTGGGTAATGCAGACGTATGCTCTGGCTAATGCTGCATCTTCCCTCTTGGTGAAGTTAACCATGGTTGCAAAAATTGACAGTAGATGCAAAAATTGACAGTAGAAGTATATTGAAGAAGGATAGTTTTGGTGTGTTTTGATTGTTCTAAAACTCTCTATTTATAGCAAAAACTTTGAATATGTAGCCGTTGTATTCCAGAAGCCCATAGCCGTTGGATGATGATATATCCGTTGGAATTTTGTTTTTCTTTGGCTCAGATTGAAAGCGAGAGAAAGTATCTCTCTGGGCGATATAGTCTATATCGCTCCAGCGACATAGTGTCTATCGCTTTAATCTGAGTCGTTGGAAATAGAGTTTTTTTTTCAATCGGGTGGATGGGGTTGAGCACGAATCTTTGTTTTGTTTGTAGTGGTATTTCGGATTTCCTAACTCATCTGTTCACTATTACACTATATCCATATCGTGGATTTCAATTGTACTTACTATCATCGCACTGTTACCTTATCGTTCACCTGTTGGAAAATCTTACATGTTGATTTTTTGGGTGTTAAAATAATAGGTTAATTTTTCTATAAATGATTTGGGCTATACAATAGTTCTAAAAATATCAGATCATTCCACTCATTATCGTTGGAAAGTATACAGTTTTAAAAAACACACTATGGATGAAGGTTTTTCTGCTCAGCAAGACATTCATTTGGTTTCAAGTTTTTGTAGAATATGGGACGCGCCTTTAACTAGCACCAACATTTGTTATCCCACCTTCTGGCCGATGGTCTTACGTGAATATACACGAACTGTCGGCGACGAGCAAGTACGTACAGTGCCAGAAGTGAGAGGTAGGATAAGAAAACTTCAGTGGCAGTGTAGACAATTCCGAAAACATTATGGAGATACTGTGAGACCTATTGTGATTAGCCGCTCATTTATTTATGCTATACTCCATGTTCCTGGTTTTTTTTTGGAGATGTTAAATCTTTATGAAATGTTGGTGATTGTATGTAATATGAAGCTAGAACGCCTAACTGTCGTTAAAACTACTACCATGCTTAAATTTCATTTACTTTCAAATAAGTTATAATACATTAGGTCATAAAAGCGGTGAAACTATCTGATTTTGAAACAGTTTGCCATTAAAATTACAAGGTTCTTAACTTAAGCCTTATCTCCTCCCACTCCTGTTTGTTTGCTTTAGGAGTTGAACTAGAACCTCCATGTTCCATCTTTGGATTACGATTTGGACGTGTGTGGGACCAGTGATCATTCTCTCCACATGTGTAACAACCTTGATTCTTAGACTGCTTAGGAGATTCTACCCCAATAGAATTGACCAGCCTTACGTGATCAATGGTTGCATCTAACCATTCGAATGCTCCACAGCCAGGTTTTTGACACTTAAGAAACAAACGACCTGGATTCTTGTTCGTGTTGGACTGGATGATTTTGCGAAAACCATCACAGGTCAATTTGTTACATGCGGAGTACAAAAATGGACATAGGGCAGACTTGTGATCTTCGGATCCACATATTCCGCATGCGATGATAGCAGAGCACTACAATGAAACATGCATTGTTGTTAAACTAAGAACTACTTAAGATCATAAACAAATTAAGATGACAGAAAAATTAAAGTGAACCTTATAGCATTCCATGTTCCTTAAGTTTTTGGAGAAAGGTACATGGAAATCATCTTTACGTTGGTTATATTTATAGGAAGAAATCTAGTCGTTACGATATCTGATTTTGTGATACCTTATCCTTATCTATATCTTGGGTATCCTTTAGCTGGATTTCCACAACCTTATCTCATCGTGTCTGCTAAAATTAAAAAAGTCGACAGCCAAAGCCTAAATAAGCGGGAGTTAATAATGAAAAGTACGATGCATTTTTGCGATACAATGTACGTTACGTTTGACAAAACTAAAAAAACATTAACAAACTTAGGTGCTTAAAAACCATTCGCCACACACCAATAATTTACGAAACAAACTCAAAAAACATACAACCAAACACATTTCAATAGCAGCATCACACTTGAACCAAACATCTTTCACCAGCACCATCACACCTCAATTTCCATTAGCATAGAATTCATCTTCCCCATCCAGGTTGTCCTGACGGTCTTCTTCGGGCCCATCAAGCTCTTCGAGCTCGTACTCATCCGCTTCCGTTGGCACATTGTCCGATAATGCGTGAACGTCTATTGGGTTGTCCCTTGGATTAGGTGCAACCCAATCATCATCTGCAGCACGTCGATGATGTCGTTCCCAAATGTGGTGTACTAGGTCGGTCCGCAGTCTTTCCCAACCACGTTCGTCGTGAAGACTATGAATGCTAAGTGCGTTGTACTCATTGGGTTGTTGCATAGGTTCTTCCGTGTTGAGCCCCCAGTCTTCCGCGCGATACTCATTCTCTACCACCATGTTATGCATTACCATACAGCCTCTCATTATGTACTTCATCATCGACTTCTTATGAAAGGTGCAGGGTCTGTCAAGAACCTGGAACTTCGTCTTCATAGTTCCAAAGGCTCTTTCAACATCCTTCCTTTTGGCCTCATGGTAGCTATTGAATAGGGCTTTTCTGGGGTTCCTCGTACTGTCCTTAAATGCCGCCACGAGTACACTGTATTTAGGATAAATGCCGTCAGCCAAGAAGTAACCATGATTATATCTCGAACCATTGACCACGTAATTGCAGGCAGGCGAAAGACCTGATGTAACCTTATCAAACACGTCAGAACCGTTGAGTACGTTGATGTCATTGTTCGACCCCGGTTTACCAAAGTACCCATGCCAAAACCATCTATCATAAGATGCGACAGCCTCCAAGATAACCGTAGCAGACTTATGATGTCCGGAGTAATGGTTACCAGTCGCATAGGTGGGACATTGCCTCCATTTCCAATGCAAGCAATCTATTGATCCAAGCATTCCGGGAAATTCTCGTGCAGCATTCTCGTTCACCGTCTGGTGTCATCCTCCGTCGGAACACGCAGGTACCTTGCATTAAAGGCATAGAGAAGTGCATTTAAAAACATTTCAAAATAGGCATAGATGGTTGTAGCACCCATTGCACAGTAGTCGTCTATGCTATCCGCAGAACAACCCTTGCACAACATCTTCATTGCTGCGATCATTTTCATGTGTGGTGTGTGTCCCGGAATACCGTCCGCATCTGTCCTTTGTAGGAACTTGGGTTCCACCTCACAAACTCCACTCAAAATACGAAGAAATAGGGGACGATACATGCCAAACCGACAATGAAATTTTTCAGGGCCATATACACAGTCACTGTCGAAGTATTCGTGCATCATCCTGGCGTCTGCTTCCATCCTTAGTCGGAAGGTTTTTTGTCTCCCCAAAACATCCCTTGGAAGTGGTTGTCGAAGTTCATGTTGGTGTTGCATAAACTCTTGGTACCTTACAACGTTGTTGCGGGTGATGTCACCATCCTCCTCAACAACCCTGGCGCCTGTCTTGAAACTCATAATTTTCTTGAAATAATTCATTGTAACCTAATTTATGAAACAACAGTCTAAGTTAGACAAGGAATAAACATTATGTATGAACCCGAATGATAAAGCATAAAAATGAAACAAACATAACATGTTATTTATCATTCTAAATATGAAACATTGATTTTATTATAAACAAAGGTTGAAATACTTAACGTGTTGAGAGATACCTGAGAAAGGGATGGAGGAGAGTGGATATTACTGGTACTGGATGAGAAAGGGATGGATGAAAGTGAATCGTACTGGATGAGAAAGGGATGGATGAGAGTGTCTGGTTGGGTGCTCATAAGGTTGGGCTTATATAGAAAAACTGAAGCGAGGAAAGCTATATCGCTTTGACTGGTTTTGACCGGTCAAGCGATATAATCTATATCGCTTCACCTGAGCGATATAAACTATCTCGCTGAGCGAGATAGCTTCCCTCGCTCCAGTGGTGCCTCCATAGCGAACAGGCGTCCGGGAGGGGCACTGGGAAAACCCTGTTGGGATGATTTCTCTCACCTCCATAGAGAACAGCCTAATGGGAGTTCAACTTCCACGAAAAGCGTGGTCTATTCTATCAATTCAACCTCCAGATCCAGATTTTCGTAGCAGTGGAAGTAGAAGTGCTAGATAGACGCTCAATGATGTAGCGGCGAAAAAGTGAATTCGCGCTCAATCATATAGCGCTTAAACGAATATTCTCGTAAGAATATCTGGATCAGCGCTATATGATTGAGCGCTTGCCTTCCACGCTATATCATTCAGCGCCAATCTGTTTGACCTTTTTTTTATTTACACTCGGTTTACACCGAGATCAATAGTTATTCATCCTACTCATTATTTCCTCACACTCCCGTTACACCACCAATCCACAGACAATGTTTATACAAAAATAAGTTTTTCTCATACCAAATCATCATAAATAAAGATAAGATGCACCACATATTAAAAAAAAAAGAGATTCATTAGCTAATAATTAAAGGATTACATTGAAACTAAAATCCCTCATTCGAGTAATGTGTCATTACACTTTTTAGGAGGAAAATTACGAATGAGTATTCCTTAAAGGAATTACATTGACATCTAATTACTTGAATAACTAATAAGAAAATCCTTCATAAATCAACATACATCGAAGGTTTTGAGAAAATCCTTTAGCTCATGGTAATGTGCTTCGTACTCGAATTCCTTTCCTTTACCTTGTTTCCATACCTTCAAAGTCCTGGCATAAACTTCATCCTCCGTAACATCTTTCCCAAGTCTAGCTCGGGCCAATCTCCCCAAGTGCATAAAATCATGAACGTTTTGGCGTATGATCCACCATCGGTCTGACATGCCTCTTACATCTCGCACATATTGGTTTTCAAACTTGAAGTCTTCTTCGATATAAATCCACAGGGAGTTCCACTTGACCGTACCATGACTTTTTTGTAATTCATAATAGTAGATCACGTCTTTACAAAGATGTAGATCTTCTTCCAACGTAAATGGAGCGAAACTAGGTTTCTTTCGTGTTGATGGAGGAGATAATGGTTTTTGAGATGGAGAACACGTATAGTAGTACTCATGAACTAACTTATCAGTGATGTATCGATAACGTCTACGAGGAGGAGATGCTGGAGGAAGTGTTGAGATGGATTCATTTGGTTTCCGTAGTAAAGATATTATGTCTTGTGGTGATCGAGTTTGCCTTTTGGTATTTGAAGATGAACTTGACATCGTACAAGTGATTTTTCTTTTGATTGATTGGGATGAAGGAAGAATGTTTGAGAAGAAGAGTTATCTAGAAAGATGAATGTTTGAGAAGAAGGGTTCTCTCTTTATATAAATGAATCCCAAACGGCTAGTTAACGGCTAGTTTTTTTGAATTTTGAATTTTG
>JAJJMA010102202.1:0-15371 GCA_023529015.1 Papaver nudicaule | reverse complement strand
GTACTGTCTAAGATCTAACAAATGGGATTTTAGACAGTTACACATCTTCCTCATTTCTCTAAAATCTATATTGAGTATTTAATGTTTGTACTTTTTATTTGACCAGGATCGGTGGAAAGCTCAACTTATGCCACCTCTTTAAAGCCATTAAGGGGAAATAAAATCTACTAACAGTTTTTGGTGCATGTCCATTGAAATTGGGCCATTGAATTAGATATTTGTAATTCCAAAAGAAAGAAGAGCCATTAAATCAATTAGGGATGCCATATTAATAAATAATATATACAGGGACTTAGTGAAAACAACTTAATCAATATTTTATTTATTTACGAAAAAGTTGTTCTTAAAAATAAACATATAAAGTTTAAAACATTATTACTACAAACTAGAGATTTTTTGTAGAACGGTCGTAAGTTTTTAGTCAAATTAAGGTTTGGGTCGTAAAACTTGCATTTGCAATTGGGTCGAAGACTGACTTTGACCGTTTGACTTAAATACCACTGGAACATCTATCAGTGGGATGCTACTATAACATCATCTTTATTTATGTGACGTAATCATCGATACATAATTATCAGTATCTTCACTACTGTGACGTGATCGTCGCTACATTAGCCTTAAAGAGCCCTCCTATGAGGTAACCCTTGCTTATGTACATACCATTTTTGGAAAGTACAAATTGTGCTGCCGCAAACACTAACTTAAATCCATTCTTAACCAAAATGGGACTAGAAATCAAATTATTTCTTATTTCAGGAACGTGAAGAACATTGGTCAGAGTAACCTTTTTGCCAGAGGTGAATTTGAGAACCACGGTGCCTTTTCCTTGAACTTGGGTTGTTGCTGCATTTCCCATGTATACAAGCTCATTGTTCTCCACTTTCTCATAGTTAGAAAACATGCCACGATCAGCACAAACATGACGAGTAGCACCAGTGTCAACCCACCATTCGTTTGTGTCATTCACCAAATTCACTTCAGATATAATTGAGCACATATACTTGTGATCTTTAATGGAACTTGACCCAACGTTTAACTTCTGCAAGCGTCCACCAATCATAGCAACAAGGTTCAGTTCCGGTTCATCCTCAACAACTGACGTTTCAGATTTGTTCTTTTTCTTGTTGGTTTTACCGTTCTTGTTGCGGCAATCCCTGGCAAAATGTCCCTGCTTGCCACAGTTGTAGCAATCACCATCAAAATTCATTTTCCTTCCTTTGTTATTGTTCTTTGAAGAGCCATTGCGCTTACGCTTTTCCATGTCATTGCTGGTTCCTTCCTCAACCATATTCACTTTAGAATTTTGTGAAGTTGTACCATTTCTCTTGTCGGCGTTGCGGCTTTCCTCTTCCACTTGTAATCTTCCAACTGTATTTCCTTGGTTTTGTGTTTGAGATAGTTTTTGAAATTTCTCCATGATGGTGGAAGTTATTCAATCAACGCTGATACTTGAAATGATTCACTCAAAATCATCATTTTTTCTTTAAGTTCATGTAGCATAATCTGAAATTTTTGCACTTGGCTCATGACAGAAACTCCATCCACCATTTTGAAGTCCAAAATTTTGTTGCTATAAACTTTTTAACCCCTGCAGATTTAGTCTTGTACTTTTTCTCAAGTGAGTCCCAAACTTCTTTTTCCGTTCAATGGTTGGAAAACTCCATAGAGAGAATCCTCCAAAGAGTTGAGTATGTAGTTCTTACAAAGGAACTTTGAGTGTTTCCACGCCTCCACAGCAGTTACATGATGAGCATCCCCATTCTCCTGAAGTACAGGAGGATCATCATCCAAGTATTTGGCCAAACCCAAAGTAGTTAAGAAGAATAGCATCTTCGCTTGCCAACGCTTGAAGTCCATACCACAAAACTTTTATGGTCTTTCGGCAAAGTGAGGAGCACATTTGTTGGTGGAAGAAGATGCAATATTGTTGCCAGCAGCAACACGGACCAATTCACGGTGTTTGTCTCGCTCGCCATTGTCTGAAACAAACCCGCAGTTAGTATCTCGTTTCTGCAATTCTAAATGCTACTGTACCTTTTATGCAATAAAACTACAGTAAGGCATCAAACTTGCTTAGAGATGCAAACTTCCAACTTTCCAGTATACCAAAATACTGGCGGTATGTATACAATGAACAACCTTTAGCATACAGACACTAATCTACTCAATTATATATCTAAATGTGTAAAGTGTAACAAAACTACACTAACCAAACTATACTTCAATTGTACGTGTAGTATACAATTCAACTGTGTAGTAAGCAATTCTAAAATTCTATGAAGTAAACATAACCAAGAATGAACAGAAATCAAAACCTTTAAATGTCTTAAGATTGTTGGAAATTTGGCATTCAATCTTGGTTAACTGTGTCATACTAGGAATACTAATTAATCATAAAATCTATATGGCTGCAAACTGTAAACATGTTTCTAGACAAGAATCTAACATAACAAACTAAGTCAACATGGATTCTCTTTACACAGTACCAACCTTAAATACGATTGTTCTAGAGTTGATTTTACCCAAAGTCTAATTGAGACATGATATCAATCAAGAGTATACATAACCTACTCCACATACTAAAAAGATTAAAACCCTTGCAAACACAACAACAATGATATAGGGAAATAAGATGCAGATGAACAATCGTAAAAACAAACAATCATTGATGTATTGAGGCGAGGGACACTCTTTACTTAAGACATTTAATGCCATGTACATGATGTTGTAACAGTGTATGGCATATGCCTCTAGCATTCAACAATACCTTTAATGATCTTCGTAGCACTCGGGTCACACCAAAACAACGAACGAAGCTCTCTTTTTAGACTCTCAAAACTTAATGAAATTGCAAAACTTAAAACTTGATTTTTTCTGTTTGTTTTTCTTGTCAGAAAGAAAGGGTTTTATAAAAGCCGAAAAGACGCGACAGTTTAACCAGAACGGTTTTAATTCAGATGGTTGGGATAACTGTTAGGTTATATCTGTTGAGATATACACCGGTTGGGAATAGACTCAATTTCTATTCACTTCCTGGATATGGATTTGGTGGCCGTCCAAATCCTTATTTCCTACATTTGTGCTTGAACCAGATTCTAAATCTCTGGAAAGGCAACAAGTTTGCAGCGCATAAGGAGTATACGAAATGGAGAGGAGAGTCCTTCCTTCATTTTGAGGTTGCCCATGAACTTCATAAAGCCGGGTTTCCTGTTGAATAAACTCATTGCTAACTTTGGGCATTGCAAAGGTTGTTTACGAAGATTGTCTTCACACTTTGTGTTTTGCTAAGTTTGGTCATTGCAAAGGAAATAGATAATAAAATAGCAAATAAATAGAGGTTATCTACTATTTTTTTTATAATAAAGTGCAATATTGTGCCTGCATTTTTTACACAAAATATAACCCTGAAGTTCATTTAAAACATATAAAAGGACTTCGCGAAAAATCTCCGACTATCTTCTAGCACTGGATTATCTTTTTCAACAACTTCAGTTTGTTGATCTCTCACTATCTTTGAACCCTTGTTGAACTTTTTCAACTGAAGTAACCTCCATTCGATGCGTTCTTTGTAAGATTTTCTTGGATTTTTACCGGTTTGAACAACTTTAAAAAAAAAATTTGCCTTGAACTTTAAAAAAATAAAAATTGCCGTTTGCTTGAACTTTCAAATTTTCTTTGCCTTTTGCTTGAACCCTTCTTTTTCCTTTTAGTTTGAAACTTGAGTTCATTAATTTCCAAAACTTGAATTCTTTTCTTCTTTTTTGTATTCTCTATTTCTCTATATCTCTCACGAAGCTTGCTAACAACAACTTCTCGTACGGCTCCAGACCAATCAAGAAAATTAGCAACTTATCCCATTTTAATTACCAAAACAATAGAAACAAAAGAGCAGAAGGGAGCAAGAAAATAGTAGAAACTATTGGTGTAATTTCTACATCCAAATTCACCTCTATTTATAATCGATGGATTTCCCATCGATTCGAAAGTGTTCATTGGTAAACGATGCAAGTTCACCGGCCGATGAAATTTCCATCGACGAATGGTTTCCCTTCAAAAATCGATGGTTTTCCATCTACAAGAAAATTTCCCACCGACATTTTTTGTTTGTTAGTCCACCTAAGATGGCAAACCATCTCATAGGAACCGGCCTTAGACTACCATGTGTCATATTCATTCACAACCCGGCTTTCCACAGTTTAGCACCTTCTTCTTCGTCTTCCAAAGACTTCTCTCTCCCTCTTTCACACAAACAAAAAAACCTCATAAGCAAATCCCTTTTCCTCCCGATCTGAATTCCAAAAAAAAAAAACTTAATCTTTAGGGTTTCAAATTACCACTGACTAGGGTTTCAAAGATCATTCTTCTCTACTGTTAGAACCTAATACTAGGACCTCAACAAAAATTGGGGGATTAAAATTGGTGATGGGGTTAAAATTGATCCCACACCGATTAAATTATTGTTGTGAAATTACATTGTAATGAAAGATTCATTCAGTTCAAATATATTAGTAATGGCAGCTCCAAGGAATATAATCAATGATGGTGGAAGACAGCAGCAGCAGAGAGATGAAGAGAATCTGTTATTGAATGAAGATTCACCAACTAGTAAAAAACCAATTGGGGCTAAATTAGAAGGGAAATTTCCATTATCAAGATGGGAATTAGCTGCTGCCATTAGTGTTTTTTTGGTTTTCTCAATTGGTCTTATATCTATTTATTTAACTATGCCTCCTGCTCAATATGTTAATATTAAATTACCTCGCTCCATTTCAGATCTTCGAATTCTCAAGTAAGTTTTGTTTTTTACACCACTGTCTTTTGATTTTATGTTTAAACGAAGTTAAAGGCATGATCTTGTTGTATACATTGCACTGTGATTTCACCCAAAAAAAATTGGTTTTTATTACTTTGATGTTCTAGGTCATCTCTTGTTAGAAATTTTTCATGTGGGAGGAAATGTAGACTTGAATTTGAAGGTGGAATGAGAAAGAATTTCTAGTACTTAGCTTATGCCAATAAAAGAAAGAAAAGGAAGCAGCTTTGTTCTGTCTAGGATTAGGTTATTCAGCGCCTTTAGGATTAGGTTCTGTCTAGTCCAAACCAACTAAACTCCTCCATAATTTGATAACTTAGTGTATTCTTTCGAAAATTCATGTTTAGTACCCTTAGATTGAAATCTCACTCTTTTAAGTTGCAACAAAATTCTAATACCTAAGATAGCTCTGCGATCCTTTTGCTGATCGAGATGAAGCCTTTTGCTTGCACTTCACGATAGAGGCACATATGAAACAAAGCATTTATAATTCAGCTCCAAAGTGTTTCTTTTTCGTGTATTTACAACTAGAGTGTATATTATGTAGAATCTCGACTGCAATATGGGATATTGGAGGGAATTCGCGATTTGGCACAATATTTGATTTCTGAGAATGTAGAATCCTACATGATTTCTGTATTTGTTCACTCATAATTTCTTCCTCTTACTAGTGTATACGTTGGACCTCATGCATAGAATGATGCTTTTAACTGTTGTGTTCAAGGCTGGTTGTTTGAGGATTTGTAGTCGTTTTTATATATGGGATTGTATGGTGGAAAATTCTTAGAGATAACTACTTAGTTGGAGCTTTGCCTCTGTTGCTGGAACAGAGTTGATTATGTCATGTATGCGTTGTTTGTACTTTGAGGTTTACCACAAATCGGTATATCTAGTAAGTTAAAGAGTGTTATTTAGTCCATTAAAAATATTCTGTTATGCACAGGGAGAAATGAGTTATGTGGTTAGAAAACTGGAATATACTTCGGAGCTATTCAGATATTCGTTCCTCTTTTGAATAAAAAGATTTTTCTTCTTATGTCCTGCATTATGAAGTTGTGTCATTGTTAATCAATTTTTAAGAAAAATATTGGATTTCGACTAGAACAAACTTTGAAATAGCTGGTGAATCTTATTATTCTTTTTGGCATAGCTGCACTCAGCAATTAATTGGTTATTCAGAAGAAGACCCCAACCTTAAAAGAAAACCCATCTGGTCGTCGAAGGTTGAATCTGCAAACCTTTGGTTGGTAAAACCTGATCTTTTAATATAGTTATGGACATGGTTTAATTCCTATTGGTACCTATAAACAATTGACAGTTGCATAAGAAAGAATCGGGATTTCGGAGGATCTTTCAAATCATGAGATACCCTCATCGGATTCAGATAGTCCACAATCTCTAAGTTTGACAAAACCCATTGCTTTTGCTTTTCCCTCAATTTAGATGCATACTAGTTCTACTGTTCGAGTTACTTGCTGTGGGCTTGCATTTTCATGCTCAAGCTGACTTTCCTTGTTTGCAACTGTTATATCCAGAGATCATCTTGGAGCATATGCAAATGAATACAAAGCTCAATTTATCCTCGGTTATTGTTCAACTTACATCTTCATGCAAACTTTCATGATCCCTGGAACCATATTCATGTCATTGTTAGCTGGGGCTCTGTTTGGTGTCCTTAGAGGCCTGCTATTGGTTGTCCTTAATGCCACGGCTGGGGCATCATCCTGCTATTTCCTGTCTAAGCTAATTGGGAGGCCACTTGTTAACTGGCTATGGCCTGAAAAATTGAGATTCTTCCAGGCAGAGGTATGCTTTGTTATATTAACGTCAGGTGTTTTCACATTACGTTTCCATCCTCATATAGCATGTTTTGAGTACTTTGAAATTATTGCATCACCTAAACAGATAGCTAAACGCAAAGACAAGCTGCTGAATTACATGCTTTTTTTGAGGATTACTCCAACCCTTCCCAACACATTTATCAACGTGGCCTCTCCGATAGTGGATATACCTTTCCATGTCTTCTTTCTGGCAACATTAGTTGGTCTTCTGCCAGCATCTTTTATAACCGTCAGGGTAAGTGATATAACTTCAGATTATGACAGTTATTATCCATTCTGTAACACACTCAATTTGGTCTGGTAGTATCATCCCGATTTAATTGTTAGATAGCCCTCTACGGGGTTTACATTACTTGTAAGGCAGAAAATTTAATAGATGCCATAAGGCACCAGAAACTTCATTTTATACTTTAAGAAGAATTGAGCCTCAGTAATTGTAACGAGCTTAAAAAATCTGTTACGACACTTCAAAGTCTATCTTGCAAAAGTCAAGTGTATCCTATTACCTGGAAGGCTGGAAGAAGATTTTTTTCTTTATTGATTTCGTAATCCTGGCCCTGCAAAGTGATTATTTTTAGGTACCTGTATATGGCTTGGTTAGCCGTTCTGGTTAAATATATTGTGATCTGTTATAGGTAACTTCAAATGCTTTCCTTATCTGCTTTTCTTTTTTTTCTGTTCCCGTTGTGCTAATTCTATTGGTCTTTGTTTATTGTCAGGCTGGCCTTGTTCTGGGGGATCTTAAGTCTGTTAGGGACCTGTACGATTTTAAGACTCTGGGGGTGCTATTTCTTATTGGATTTGTTTCCATAGCTCCAACCATTCTTAAGAGGAAGCGAACATATGAGTAGAACATTTTTTGTGCCAGTTCCTCACAAACAACACAATCAAGCATATGGCATGGGATCAGATCCAGAAGAAGCAATAGTACTTGCTGGTTATATACTTAGTTGTACGCTCGCCGACGACCTTACAAAGCAACCATAGACGAGCCTTCCATTAGGTTTCCTTTCAAAAAATTGTTCTGCCACAGATTGGTCATTGTAATGCTGTCTTTTTTGGATTAGCGGCTCACCATGCTTTGAATCATCATTAATACTTTTTGTTTTTCAAGACATTTGGGAGGCAGAAGAAATTTAACATTGCAGGCCAGGGAAGAATGTTTCTGGTTTACAAATATTAATTTATTATACAATCACTATATAATCTTTCTTTACGTTTTTAAGGATCTCAAGGACCAAAATATGGGAAAATAGTATGTTGTTCCTACTTGAGACGTATTGCAACAGAAATCTGTCATGCACCAAATAGATGCAGAGCCATCCACCTACAGATGGACATTTCTAGTTTGCAAAAGTGAGGGAATTTGATCTGAAATTCTTCAAAGCTGGCTGAAGCTTTGAAGAAGTCTGTTATTTAAGAAACATGCACTTCGAGATAAAATATAAAGCTCTTCTGGTTTTGAAGTATTTGGTCCGTATATTTTCCTTATTGTGGAAGTGAAAAGCTAGTGACTCCAATAATTTTAGGGAACCAAAATATATTCAACAGCAAAAAATTAAGCTTTAAATCCGTGCAGGCTTAGCTCGTACAATATCATAATTAACAGATCTCTAGTGAGTTCAAAGAACAGAAGAGCCTTCGCATTACCAAAAGAGCCTCTATTTTTAACGGAAGTAGAGTAAAGAAAGATGAACTAGATTTACATTCGAAGACAAAACAGTCAGATACAACAAGCCTATAAATGGGTTACCCTACGAAACGGGTGCAACAGCTGGAGACTCTGATTCGATGGAGTCGAGTGTAACAGCTGGTGAGTCTTCATAACCAGTGATGCCCGTTATCCTTATCCTTGTGTTTGGCTACAGCACAAATAACATAGCATATCTGTCAGTACAGACAGAAAGTTTCGAGCTGAAATGTTCTTTTTCAAATATGAATTCAGAAGTACATAGAAATTATGTTCTGGTTTCAAAGTACACAAAGAGGATAATCTTTGGTAGTTGAAATACTAAGATGTGGAACTGCCACGAGCGAAAATATTTCTGGTTCTGTTCGATTCCTGGGTAACTGGATAGTTCTTACTAGAGTAAATCCAGTTCAATTATTCTGGTAGTTTGGCAATTTTTATACAGACAGGCTGAAAATGCAATCTAGTTATACTAGTGGAGAGATTCCATACCTGTCTGTGACCAATGTTTCTTCGGTAGTTCTTCTTCTTCTTGTACTTGAAGACAATAACTTTATCGTTCAACCCCTATGTTTTTGCAAGAGAAAATTCAAATGAGTTTAAGGAATGACGGGAAAAGCAGAAATTTCTTAAATGTCCTTGCTTAAGAAGCAAAGCTTATTTTCATTACCAGATCTTCGACTACGGCATGTACAACTGCATTGGGCACAACTGGCTTTCCAATGTATGTACTTGTTTTTGTTCCAACCAGCAAAACCTTGTTCAGTATAATCTGCATTGAGAATTTTAAATCTTCATTACACAAGCATCATCTCATTTAAAACGCAAGTGAAGTAGGATACAAATGTGCAACTTTAACCTGAACCAAATATATAAATCTTTTGATGGCCAAGCCTCACATCCACCTAACGGCATTACAATATGCTGATATAATTTAGAAGACCCTGTATAACCTAGGTGTATGCAACTGCAGGGCAAGTAGCCTCAAACTCTGCCACAATGCTGATTATCTAATGAATTGTATAGTAGGGTAATACATGTACGACAGCAACAGAAGATTATTCTTGGCAACGTTACTCATAGTTTTTATCTGTACATGAATACTTGTAGCACACACGAACAAGGCAATCAATGCCCTTGATGAAATTCCTCCACATTTAACATACAAAATATCCTTAGAAACCAGAAGCAGTGTAGCACCCTTCTCTCGACAAGGGCCTTCTTTTATTCATTGATTAAAACAGACGACATAACATTACCAATACACAAACTCATTTGAGACGTCAAAATACCCCAAAATCCCGAACTGCTTAGAATTCGAGTACTATGACATTAGTTGAGTTGTTCATATGTTCACTTGTCTCAGTGGTATAGTGCAAATGGTGTTCTGAGGCACAGGTTCACTAAAATATGGACGAAAGCTTTCTACCGTCGTGTTACTATTTTGGCCTTTTCATTTCTTATAATTCAGCAGAATGCCTCTAAGCTAAATCCTATTAAGAACTTCAATTACATCGACAAGGCTTTCAAACAACAATTACAAACTTATTTGCTGCACTGCTGACCTAGAATTTAAACAAACACTATTGCTGCATATAATTCGATAAATCAAACAAACCCATGATAGCAAAATGAATGAATGTCAAAGATAATAACTTACCTTATCATTGAAAATGAATGAATGTCAAAGATAATAACTTACCTTATCATTGACATTAGCTCCTTTAAGCCTTTGAGTAGTCAGAAATCGACCAGGAAAAACAATATATTGACGACCTCCAATCTAAAATCAACACAAACCCATTTCGTATAACAGATGTTTAAGCCCAAAACCAAAACAAGAAAAAGATGGTAATCAATAAAAAACCAAACTTGATTACACCACTCACCATGACAACTGCGAAAACCCCTTCAGGTTTTGCAATTTCATCACTAACTTCTACAGTTTGAGCCGGTTCAGAATCATCAACTTCAGCAGCTTCCAAAACGGGTGCTTCAGCTTCAGAGTATCTAGTTATGAATGATAATGTGGAACTCCTAGAAGAAGAAGAAGAAGGAGAGAAAGATAATTTCTGGAAAGAAGAGGTTGGAGTGAAGAAATTGAAAATGGGTTTTGATTGAAGAAGACTCTGTTTTTGAGTTGCTCTTGAAATGGTTGTTGTTGCTGTAGCAGCACCAGAAGAGAAGAAGCTTAATGTAGTAGCAGATGCCATTATCAAGTGCTTTTGTGTTCTCTCGCTTTTTCTGCCTTTGAGTTCCTTCCTCTCTTTTCTTATTTCTAAGAAGAAATTTTATCCTATCCGTTTTTAAGATTTGACTGACTTATTTACCCCTGACCTTCATTGCTATACACAAAAACACCTCAGTTCATTTCTTACCCCTTAGAGCAAGCACTATGGTTCCCTATTGTTTCTCTATTGAATAGGGAAAGGGGAAGGCAGAAATGGCGAAAAAAATGGCAACCACGGTGGTCTTAGCTATTTCGAGACGGAAATCGGATTTCCGCCACAAAATTTTACGGAAATTGGATTTCCGCAGAGAAAATATTATAAGGATTTTTGAAAATTTTACGGAAATCCGATTTCCGCCCTGCGGGAATTGGATTTCCGCCTCGCTTCTCTATTTCTATTGCCTGCTACGGATTGGTAGCAGGCAATAGAGAAGTCTACCAATTTCTCTATTGAATAGAGAAATTTAGCACCATAGTAGTTGCATTTCTCTATTCAATAGAGAAGTCTCCCCAAATAGAGAACCATAGTGCTTGCTCTTATCAACCGCCGGTAAAATTTTCAGCTATGCCAAAAAACTTGGCCGGTAAAAATTCCAAGGCTGCTGTAAATTAGACATTGTATATGGATTGTTAACCCCTCAAGAAAAATTTGGTATCCCTGCAGATTGCAGCAACCCTGAAAAATCTGTAGGCAAATTTCACCACTGGTGAAGTAGTGGTCAAGTTCAGTTTCTTCAGTGGGTGTAAAAAGGATTTATGGTAACAAGAAACTGTTCTATGACATTACCTGCTTCAGAGGATCCGGAATGGAATTATTAGTAGTAGGTTCATCTTTTGAGTTCAAATCTGAGCCAGCTCAATAATTAACTTGCTTCTATCTCTCTCTGATGAGAGAACTGAGCATTTGTTTTTACTTTTCTGCTGCTGCAAGTAGATTTCAATTTCCTAAGCTGACAAGTCTGGAAATGGTAATCTATCTTGTTATGAAAGCAGCTGTTGGGATGGCATCCATTTCTAGATCTACACCAACTTGAAAACATATTTTACTTCCTCAAAGTATTACTTATACTAAAATCATTTTTTTGTAAGCTCCCACCTCTCTTCTTTTTCCTCCATCAAAAATACAACTCACTTGGGTTCTGCAGGAGCAACAAATAGCTATAGAAAAATAAAGAGCCAACAAAAGTAAGTACATCATAAGTTGAAACTACTCCCCTTTTGAATGAATCAAAAATTTATACATAATTACACAGCCACTAAAAATTGAAACCGTTCCCAGAGAAATCTCCCTCATCCCCACTACTAAGTGACCCTGCCATCTGGCTATCATCATCTTCTCCGTCTGTGACAATCTCCAACATCCCACCATCACCAAAATCTCCATCGTCATCATCACCGTCCATTCCAAAATCTCCATCAAGGTCATCGTCCTCATCATCACCAAGATCGTCGTCCTCTTCATCCTCCTCATCATCATCATGACTCATATCACCGAGATCACTGTCCATGTCACCGATTAGATCAGCTCCCATCAACCCGTCTTCATCTTCCGAGTCGTCATCTCCGTCATCTTCCTCACTCTCTGCATCATCAGGGTCAGAATCATCGTCGGCAGGTCTTCGGCGTCCTATTTCGTACAGTCTTGCAGACGCATACATCTCCTCATGGTCATCCATGGATACCAACCCAACAAAAGAATTTGTCGGTTCTGTGGCAAAATCAAGGACACAACGATCCACAGGCACTGTGGCAATGTCTGAGTAGTTCACTGCATCCACCGTTCTGAACGCCGAAAATAGTGGATGCCTTACTCTGCGTGTGTTTACTGCCGATGTAATGTCTTCCACATTCCTCCTCAAGATAGCATATATCACATCTCCAGCTGTATTGAATGTTATCACAGTT
This sequence comes from Papaver nudicaule, assembly GCA_023529015.1. NCBI lineage: Eukaryota > Viridiplantae > Streptophyta > Magnoliopsida > Ranunculales > Papaveraceae > Papaver > Papaver nudicaule. Next base: position 2,892 of record JAJJMA010102202.1, on the reverse strand, counting down.
TGGTCCAATGAGGGTACACTCCGCAGAAGCTTGAAATTTCGGAGATCCCAGACCTCTGAATTGATGATTACCTTTGGAATAAGAAAATAATACTTCAATCAGATAGATTGACTTGAATAGTAGTATATTAATACTATAACCGAAGTCCTCTAAAAACAGGCTTTTCATGACCAAACTATTTATCAAGAAACTCATACCTTTTTCATAAGTCAAAATTCAACGGATCATAATTATTATTAGGGTTCAAGGGTCTTGATGTTACAGGACTAAGCTGTGCAAGGATCCTAATTAGCAATCCAACATTCCATCACGAAGGCGAGACTTTTAAACACTTCATTGCAAGGAGCAACAAATTTGCTTTGGTCATCACTTGCAATACGGTCGAACATCGTCGATAATTACTCGTCTTGACTTCCAACAGATTTCATATGTTGCTAGAAGTTCATCGAATATATACCTATTTCTACGAAATTTAACTAGAAATATCTGTTTGATTATGTAATAAATTTGTCACACAGCAAGGACACATGTTGAGGTTAAAAGGATTTAGGTACTCTTTTAGGGTATAAGGTTGTCCACATGCATCAGGCAGTTAGGATTTATAGCATGTATTTGACTTCGTAGATTACATCCAGATGTAAGAAATTATCAGCCCAGTCGCAGAATTGTCAATTAAACAACTTATGTTTATGCCATCAAAATGATAATACGTTCATTATCCACAACAAAGCAGCTGGTTTTAACAAATTCAGATAAAAGTTGCCACTGCTATACCCTTACCATGTCCCTAATTTTAACACTTCATATGTTCAAACACCGGAGGTGAATTAGGATGCGATTATTTTTCTTGATATCCTATTGCACACAGTTCAAATTATAATAGACTAACGAATTATGCTTGCCTTAACTAAAGTGCATATTTGGCAAGTTGAAAATGTCAGCAATTCGTGAATCAAAGTGCCAAGCTAGGGTCATAATGAGTTGTTATATCATCTAAAAGAGAGAGGGAAGCCAACAGAAAGGGCCATTAGCAAGGTAAGCTATTCTGTTAAAGGAAGAATGTCACAGGTATATGCAGGGCACATCCCAAAGAAAAGATATTTGTAGGATAAGAAGTTATGTTACCTCATTCCCAGCAGGATGAAAGCCGCCTCCTCCGTAATCTGTAAACTGATCAAATTGGCGAACAACGCTGGGAGTCCGCTTGTCCCATAACACTCCATTCCAGAGCAGCCTTTCATCATCTGGATGAAAATGTATCAGGGATTGAACATGTCCTCTGCCAGGTCCTGAGGAACTGCTAGCATCCGAAAACTTCGTAACCAAATTAGCGGTGTGTATATCGTACAAGAGAACTTCACGCGGTGATGACTCTGTCGATAGGGCAGCAAACATGTTCTTCGAGTTGTTGAAACGTGCTGCCTTGCATCCATCAAAAGAATGCTTAGGAACTGTGATTTCAGATGCATCCCAGAGTCGTACTTCATGAGACCCCGACGAAAGTATCCACTGCTTGTCACCAAATGGAGCTGATTGGACGCGTGTTAATGGTGATTGATGACCCGTACTACTATCCAGGATATTCCCACTTTCTGAATCAAAAATTTTGAGCTCACCGGAATGGTTTCCCGTAACAATCCGAGAGGAGTCACCAACGAAAGCTATGCATGTCAGAAGAGCAGAGTCATCTCTGCAAGTGCGCCAAGGCCTAAATCTGCTATATATAAACTGTCTGTCTCTTCGGGTTCCATGAATTCCACCGTAATGATTTCTAAACTCACGTGTAGACAGTCGAGATGTCACATTTGCAGGCAGCTCCATACTTCGTCGCGGTTCCGGGCACATGTGTGGATGTAACAAAGAGAGAGGTGGTAAAGTAGTAATAGGAGCTGGGCACTGCCGATGTTGGTGCTTCAGATACTGCACAACTAAAGAGTCTAGTGTTACCCTTTCTGAGTTCCCTGGCTGTGGATCAGGTTGAAGACCGAGTTGGAATGAATTACTAGGTGTCATCTGACCTGAAGGTGTGTTAAGATGATGAGTTCCATCAGTATTATCAGCACAAATACTACTTAGAGTTTTACCATACTGATCTATCTGGCTTGGGTTTGGTGTGACCGGAAACCCAACGTCTACAGGCAAATTGTTTTTACGGGAAGCATTAGGTGTTTGGTATACAGGAGATCGAGACCCATGTTCGCCCATTGCAAGACGCTTGGCTGATGAAGCAAATCCACTATCCTTGAATTCCGTCGGCTTGCGTTTCATTGGCAGGACTATTGGTGTCTTAAATTGAGGCTCTGAATCTGAGTTGAGAGTGGGCATAGACACTATAGGTGTTTGTGGTGCTACTGATGGAATTGGGCTTTTTAATGCACTGGATATCTTGATTGCCGATGATGGATTTCTTGACTGAAAGCTGCGATTAGATAACAACAGAGCTTTCTTCTTTGTAGAAGCCAACACTGAACCAAATATAGATAGTTCTTCACATCGTATTGCTGGCTTTGATAAATTCGAAAGAAACCCACGTGAAGGCCAATGTAATTGCATTGTTGGGGCCTCATGCAATGAAGTTTGATGAAGGGGAGGGAATGGCCCAGCTAAAGAAGGCAACGGTGTCAACTGAGCCTCTCTTAAAAGAGAAGCAGCTGTTGTGTTCAAGCCAGATGCCTGGAGATGCTCATGTATTAGCAGTAACAGCTCCCTGAAAACTGGTATCATTTAGAATAAAGTAAAGTGGGTATTGATAAGCAGAAGTGAAAAATGAGAAAGAAAATACCTGGAATGGTAACTAATAGGAGTTGCAGCAGCTATTGCTGCTCTCTCTATGCGCCTCAAAGTCGGGGCAGCAGCATCAGTTGCTGCTATAGTATTTGACCGTCCTGAATT
>JAJJMA010102201.1:0-10368 GCA_023529015.1 Papaver nudicaule | reverse complement strand
TACCCGTGTTTATCCTTGTTTATTTATTTCGGTGTGTATTACACATACAGTATGTGCCACGGATAACACATTTTGTGCAACGGATATATCCGTTGCACATGAGAAAAACGAAGTGTTGCGAAAGGCAGGATCTGGTGTAGTGCCGGCACCGTTATCTCTCCTGCCACCGTCATGATCAATGGCTTCAACTGTTCCTGGATCGTCTCGTCAAACCAGATCCGCTACACAAGATACTGGCTCGCCTGCCTAAGATGCCGGTTCGTCGAAGTCTTCTGTTGCTTCTAAGGCCCCCAAACGACCCTCCTGGCACCAGTGGGATGAGTTTTGTGCCTATGACAAAATTAACATTCATCCTTTAAAGTTGATCAAATTTGACGGTTTATCCTCCCCGGCGACTCCTACGACTCTGGATGATCTTCGACGAGATGATCAAAACTACGAGAGAGCGGTAGTAGCATATGGCATACTCAAAGCTGGGCTGCAACTTCCTCTTTACGACCCCGCCGATCCTTTTATTTTGGATCTTCTTATGAGAATTGGGAAAAGTCCTTTTCCAGCTCACCGGCAATGTTATTCGAATATTAATGGAGTGAAAGCTTCGCCGAAGTAACAAGTCGAATTATCCTGACTGCTTTGTACCTGGCTTGTTTGAGACTTCTTCTTATGCTGTTGAGAATTTCTTGAAGAAATATGATGCCCTTCCTTCCAACATCAAAGGAGAATCATGGGCCTATCGCTTTGTTACCAAGCGTGTTTTGAAACCAGGCGAGGTCATGCTCGGCGTTGCTGATAAAAAAAGAAGAGAAGGGGACTTACACAGTGCGAAAGAGCACTGAAAGTGGCTGGTCCAACTTACCTTGTTGGGTTGAAGGCCCCTGGCTAATGGGATGGCTTGATGAGTCAAAGAAATAGGATAGAAACAGCTTCGCAGAAGGTCATTATAGCTTTAAAGATTATGATTTCTTGAAAATATGAGATGCTGATGCTACCGCCAAGAAGTCTAACAAAAACAAGAAGAGAAAACAAATAGAAAAAAAAAACAACTGAAGATCAGGTAACAAGCATCTACTTGTTTTAATATATATATGCCTCTGCTTGTTGCCTGATCTACATAGTAAAATTGATGTTTGTTTTGCAGGGTACTGAGTCGGATCAAGAGTGCGAAGAGCTCCGCAAAAGGCTGAAAAGCGCTTCGGCGAAGCAATCTTTAAAGGACCCTAAAAAAGGTTTCGTTGCTCACAGAGTGGATCAGCCTACCAAGCCTCCTTCTAAATCAAAGACAAGTGCTAGCGAGAATATCTCTGCCTCAGCGAAGCTTCCTTCCAAGACTGGGAATTTCGCCATCAAACTCAACGAAAAGACCACCACCCCAGACCAGCCTGAGGCTCCTTATCAAGAACCAGAGTCAAATGTTGATGAGGAAATGGAGGATCAACATATCGGCGACTCTCTTGTCGACCGAGATGTTACCACTACTCCCATGGACACCGATGGTATGGTCAAGGAAGGAAATCAACTTGGTGAAACTATGACTGATATTTCCTCTGACCTAGTTGTGTTGACCTTAAACAAGATTCCGCTCGGCAACGGACCTGCTATTCATCCCAGAAAGGGCTCCATCGGCGTAGCTATCAATGAACTCGCCGAATCATTTTCCCGACTGCTCACACTAGGAGGAAAATAGAATTCGCTATACTATGAAACCATGTTGACGTATTCATCAAATGGTATTGCAAGAACTCCAGAGTTGTCTACCGTTGCTCACAACTTGACTCCCCATCAGCATTTCAACCTCGCTATAGCGGTAACCTTTTTGATGCTCTGTTTTAATACACTTCCCACATTCTTCATTGCACTATGTATTTAACTTGTTTTCTTTTTCTGCTTCAGGGTTATAATCAAGTGCTTAGTTTGATCGACACCTTTGAAGATCAAGGTGACATGATTAATGAGTTGGAGCGAGACAACCAGCAGCTTACGCGCGACCTGAAGGCTGGGAAGGCTGCTGCAGCGAGGAAAAAGTAATGCATAAAAGAATCTCCAAGGTGGGGTTCCTAATCTCTTTTTTTCCCTTTATTATTTCTTTTGTTTATATACTGTTTTTATTTTTATTTCACTTTCGCCGAAACCCTTAGACGTCATCCCTTCTAAGGTCGCCAACAGATCCCTGAATCACGGCAACGACGAGCTGAAATCGAGATCGACAACCTCGCTGATGCTAACGCCCGCAATGCTGGCTGTTATTTGATTTTGATCGAGACGTTAAATGGTATCGCCGAGAGTTAAGATGTTAGCGAACTTAATGAAAATCTTGATCGTGTGGCAAAAGTTGCTCGCTCAGAGCTAGGTTGGGTTGAGGGGGAGCGAGATGAAGCCATTCGCTGAGAGAAGCTTGCTCTGAAGGCGAAAGATGATGTTATTGTCGATCATACCCGAGTAAACGGTTTATGGAAAACTGAAAGGGCCAGGGCTGACGAACTACACCGCCAAATAATTCATGTCTCCACCGAGAAAGAAACTGCTTTGCTAGAGATTCAACGGCGCGATCGTGCTAGGGAATATTACCAACAATTGGCCTCTCAACAAACCCTGATATCTAGGATGCTAGGTCCTAGCAATAATCAAAGTTTTGAATCTAAACTTACCGCTATTAGTAAAGCACAGGAAAGCGCTCGCCAACATGTGCGAGGGCTATAAGGTAGATTTCTAGGGCATATCGCCACTGAAATTTTCCTATGCCTCAGTTCTAATGTTACTTTGCTTTTCTCGTTTTCAGATCAAATCAAGCACCTGGAGGGCGAGTTGAAGAAGCATGAAAAGATAGTTGAGATCACAAGGGTTGCATCGAGACTATCTCTAGGTTGGCGGATAAGCTGCTAGCCCACAATGAATGTGAAGGGAATTTGAACAAGGCCCTGGATGCTCACAAGGAATGTCCTGCCACCATCTCAAACCTGAACAACAAGCTCCTAGAGCACCAACAATGTGAAGAAAAGATCAAGGCTCTGGACGGCAAAGTTGACTATATTGGGAAGCTCCACGATCGTCTTCAAACTGATTTGAATCTGGCCGAGAAGAAGATGGCAGCCCAAGAAGAGAAGCATAACATGCATCTACTTAATCTTTCTTTTGTCGCCGTTCAGGATTCTGTGAATGATGAATTCCCTAGTCGAGGGCTTGAAATTCCGAAGAAATATGTCTTCCCTAAAAAGGCATCCCATCAAGAAATCGGCGAAACTGACGATGAGGAAGGCGAATCTGAAGAAGAAGAAAATGGCGGAAACCAAGAGAGTGACGCCGAAGACCATCGATCGGATGAGGAGTGATCCCGAAACTTGTCCCTCGCAGTTGTTTCTTTTTAGACTTTTACCTGTAGAACTTTATTTTCTGTTTCAGTGTTTTCATGTAATATCTTTTTGAAATATCACTTGACTTCATCTTTTCAGTAAGAAATGTTTTCATAACCCTTCACTGATCACCACACTCAAATGGTATGTCGTATGGTTATCGGCTAGTAAATTCATACTCCAGCTGCTATGCTACTTGTGCCCGTGGGCGATCTTAATATAAGTGTTTGGTTAGCGGGGAGCCGTGGCTTATCGCCAGTGCTCCACGAGTCTTATATTTTTTGGCCAAACCTTACAGATCAACAAGTAGCGCAACTGGTTTTACAATGAATTATACTATATGTTACCCATAGCTTCGTCATTTGAGGAGGATTGATCAAGGTTCATTCCTTAGTGAAATTAGACCCTTTGGGTCGGGAGCTATTAGCTCTTGGAGACTTTTTAGTCATGGAATTTTGCCTCAGTGATTAGTGTTTGGCTGTTTTTGTGTAACCTGATCAGGGTTTTTGTATGAACTTGTTAGTTCTTAGAGACTTTTTAGTCTAGGGAATTTTGCCTCGGCGGGACCTTTTTGGTCAAGAGTTATTCGTTCTTTGAGACTTTTTACTCTAGGGAATTTTGCCTCAGCGAGACCTTTTTGGTCAAGAGTTATTCGCTTTTTTGTTGGCGAAGCTTTTGAATTGTCGATATTTGGCGTATCAAGGGAATATTCCAGCGAAAATGTAAATGACTCAGTAAGTTGTTAACGGGGTTTGACGCATAATAGCAAACCCACGTCCCCGGATCTTATTCGTTGTTGTTTACATAAGCTAATAAGATTTCTTGGGTATTATGCCCGCCCAAGACTTCAGAGTTTTACATCATAGTTTCAAGGATAATATCTCTTGATAAACTTGGCATTCCAAGGATGCTCCAACTCCTTTCCACGCTCGTCTATCAATATATATATGCACCAGCTCCCTCTCCTCGTTTGACGATGTAAGGGCCTTCCCATACTGGCATCAACTTTCTGCAACCTTTACGCTGGGATGGTGGGATTTCTCGCAACACCAAGTCTCCTTGCTGGTATTCCTTGGGAATTACTCTCTTGTTGTATTCTCTGGACAATAGCCGATGATAATTCTCCATATGAGTTAATGCGATTAACCGTTGTTCTTCTACGCCATCAAGCTTAACCAAGATCAAATCAGTGTTCAAGTTCTTTTCCCAGGCTTCTCGTTTTATTGCAGGAAGGATGACCTCCGGTGGCAGCACTGCCTCTGTGCCGAAAGTAAGAAGAAAAGGAGATGCCCCAGTCGTTTCTCTAACTGTTGTCCTATATGACCATAGAACATTATGTAGGTGCTCGCACCATGACTTCCCATGCACCTGTACTCGCTTCTTCAGACCCATTCCAATGGTCTTATTAGTCGCCTTCGCCTGTTCGTTACTCTGAGGGTAAAGAGGGGTTGATTTCCCCAGCTTAACACTATATATGGCAAGTAGATCTCTGATGTTATCACCGACAAGATCTTTTCCATTATCGGTACAAATTTCCGCTGGCACGCCAAATCTACAAAATATGTTTTCTCATAGGAATATAAACACCTCTTGTCCTGACTTTGTTCTCAAAGCTTTAACTTCACACCATTTGGTGAAATAATCCGTAGCTACTATGATGTACTTTGTCTGCCCTGAGCTTGTTGCAAGTGAGCCTATAATATCCACTCCCCACTTGGTGAAAGGCCAAGGGCTGAGAACCGAGTTTAGCGACATCGCCGGTGATTTTATCCTCTTTCCAAAGATTTGTGATTGCGTAAATTAGCGAGTATACTCCTTAGCATTGTTATTCATCCATGGCCAGTAGTACCCCTGCATTCTTACTTTTAAAGCAAGTGCCCTCTGTTCGCTGTGATTCCCGCAATCTCCATCATGGATCTCCTTTAACAACTTCTTTCCTTCTTCTCTTGTTACGCATCTTAGCAGTGGTCCTGAAAATGATCTTCGATACAATATCCCATCTCTGAGCTCATAATTCGCCGACCTGCTAATTACTTGGTGTGCCAAAGTCTTATTTGCTGGAGTGGTAAGGCGATCAAGATAATATCTTATTGGTGTTCGCCAATCTGTCTCCGTCGAGTCTTCTGTATCTACCGCTAACACTTCCCTCTGCTCTCGCGTATCTACTGAGGACTGTTGCACTCGCTCAATTGCTATGGAAGTTATCTTTGGATCTGTCATCATAGATGAAATGAATGTAAGAGGATCAACGTGCCTGTTATCTTTCCTACAGATATGTCTAAACTTGATACCAGGAATCTGCTGGATGTACTCCCTAGCAAGTTTTAGATATCTCTATAGGGAGGCATCTTGTGCTTGATATCGCCCTGAGATTTGTCTAATCACCAACTGGGAATCGTTGGTCAATCAAACGTCGCTAATACCCATCTCTATGAGTAGTCGCATGGCATGTATCACCGCCTCATATTCTGACTCATTGTTAGTCGCCGGGAATTCCAATCTCAGCGAATGGACTATCCTTGCCCCCTTCGGCGAGGTAAATACAATTCCAATTCCTTTGCCTTCTATGTTTGCAGATCCATCAACATATACTTCCCATCCATCTTGGCTTCTATGCAATAGGTCGGGTACTCCACTATCAGCGTCATCATGCATAAATGGCACATCTTCTACCTCTTCTTCTTCTTCAACTGGGAAATCTGCAAGAAAATCGGCGATAACGTGGGACCGCTGGGCAGTGCGTATTTCATACTTCACGCCGAACTGCTCAATTTGAGTGTTCCATTTGGCAATTCGCCCTACCCTCTGGGAGCTATGCAAGGTGGACTCAATTGGTGTTTTGGTCAAGACGGTAATAGGATGAGCATGGAAGTATGGGCGAAGTCAGTGAGATGCGAAAAACAGTGATAAAATTAGTTGTTCAAGCTTGGTATAATTATATTCAGCTCCTTGTAGAGTCCTGATAATGTAATATAACGGCGTCTCTCCCCCTTTCCTTCTTACCAACACTGCGCTGATGGCTCCTGGAGTTGCGGCGAGATAGACTCTTAGTTCTTCGCCAAGATCTGGTGATTGAATAGCTGGTAGACTGGCGAGATATCTTTTGATGCCTTGAAATGCAGCCTCATGATTATCCGTCCAGACGACTTTTTCTCCCTTTTTCAACATATTAAAGAAAAGTTTGCACTTATCAGAGAATCTCGAGATGAATCTATTGAGCGACGCTAGAATTCCGTTGAATCGCTGAATATCTTTCAATGTCCCCGGAGAAGGCATATCCATAATAGCTTGGACTTTCGCCTGATATGCTTCAACCCCATTTTTTTGTAACAACATATCCCAAGAACTTCCCCGAGGTAACTCCGAAAACACATTTGGCTGGGTTTATCTTTAACTTGGTGAGCCGCATATGGTCGAATATTTTCTTCAGGTTTTGTGCATGGGTTTGTTTTTTCTTGCTCTTCGCCAGCATATCATCCACATAAACCTCCATGGTCCGCCAATCCATTTTTCAAACAGCTTCTGAGCCATTTCCTGGTAAGTGGCCCCAACGTTCTTCAACCCAAAAGGCATCCGAGTATAGCAGAACATGCCCTTCGTTGAAAAGAAAGTCGTGTGCCACTGATCTTCCAACGCCAAAGGTATCTGGTTATAACCTGAATAACCATCCATGAAGGATAAAAGTTCATGGCCAGAAGTAGCGTCCACAGTCTGATCAATGCTTGGCAGGGGGAAATTGTTTTTGGGACAAGACATGTTAAGGTCGCTGAAGTCGATGCAGATCTTTACGCCCTTGTTCTTCTTAGGTACCCCACCATATTTGATATCCATTCAGGATATTGTACTGGTCTAATGATGCCTGACGCCTTCATTTTGTCAATTTCAGTCTCCACCGCTTCCTTATACGCTGGAGCTAACTTGCGTATTCTCTGCTTGAATGGTCTGACTTTTGGGTCAATGTCCAGTTTATGACATGCTATTTCGAGATCAATTCCTGGCATTTCGTCCATTCGCTAAGCGAAGACGCCCACATACTCCATTGACAGAGCCTCCAATTGCAATAATTATTCCTTTGTCAATAATGTACCAACTTTTACCATCTCTGGGTTCCCTTCTTCGTCGATGTTCAAATCTCTTGTAGGTTCTATTGTTGTAAAATGAAGTTTTGGTTCCCCCATCGGCGAAGGTTCCTTTAATTGCTATAAAGGCGCTGCAGCCACCTTCCCCGAAGTTTCTCCTTGTGCCGAATGGACATACTGTAAAGGATTAGCGACAAAATTCTTGATTTCTTGGTCCTTGACAATTTCTTTTTCTTGCCTCTTTTTCTCGATCTCGCCTTCCTATTTTCGCATATTTCCACATCTCCACATCAACGATATTGCAAGCTTTGGCCTCAGCTGGATCTCCCACAAACTCGGTGACTCCTTTAGGTGTTGGAAACCTCAAACGCTGATGATAAGTTGACTGAACTCCCTTCAGGCTGTGCAAACATGGTCTTCCAAGAATGACAGCGTACGGTGAATCCACATCCACGATACAAAAGGTGGTGTCTAGAGTTACCTCCTTACAAGTGACCACTTTTAGCGTGACTTCGCCCTTAGACTTGGACGCAATCCCATTGAATCCATAAATGTTATATTTCGATTGCACCAGCGGTGCTACAAGCGCATCTTTAGACTGCGTAGCTTGATAAGCTGAATTGAAAAAAATATCAATCGAGCTCCCAGGATCGACAAACACTCTTAGGACGGTATATTTTCCTATCTGAATGGTCAAGACCAAAGGATCATCATGGTTTCGCCCCTCCTCCGGAACTTCTTCCGCCGATAAACATACAGGAGCTTTCATCCACTCCTTCAAAGGTGTTTTCTTGACAGCGACACTGCAAATCTCCTTTTCTGACCTATCTCGCTTATGCACTCTTGACATGATGTTGCTATGGAATTCATCCCTAATGATCTTTGAATGCATGATAGAGAAACAATCCAATACCTCCAAATCTCGCTCAACAGTCCCCCGAAACACATTTGGCAAAGGAACGGCTTGGATCGGCTGCACCATCAATTGGAGTTACTGGGGGTGGTGGCGACAATTCAAGGAACTCCTGAAATTTTCCTTGACGAATAAATCTATGAACCTCACGCTGCACACCTGCACAATTTTCAGTAGAGTGGCCATGGAACAAATGGTATTGACAAAAAACAGTAGTGTTAGATGGAGGAACTTAGGATTTCCCCTGTTGTAAGGATAGCGAATCTCATCTCTACAGTTTGAACTCTCAATCTGCCCCCAAGCGTCAGTATATGAAACGCGAAGCTTTGAGATAGTGGCATCCTGAAAATCCTGCAGATTTGTCCTTCTTTCGCCGAAGTTCCTATTACCACCAATATTCCTCTTATCTCCTTGCCGCCGAGTATCGCGTCCATTTCCGCCATCATTCCTTCCCTTATTGTCTTGTCGATCCCTTCCTTCATAGTTATCCCGCTTGGCTGGATTCCACTGCTGACTGCCGCAAGGCTGCTGTTGTGCCTGCTTCTGCTCAACCTTAGGAACCACAATCATTGATGTAGGGGTTTTCGCCAATCGCTGCTGCTCTAGTCTCAACCATTGCTTCTTTATTTCCTCTTGCTCCGTTGGGGAGTAACTGTTGATAGAGTGGATCTTCTTTGCTTTCTCTTTTTTTTTTGTCGGAGCTCCTCTTGCAGAATTTCCTCATAGGCCATAAATTCATTCAGCCTAACATGTAATATTTTTATATCCTTCGGCGTGTCCCAGTACAAGGCTTTGAAGATTTGGTCTGATGATTCCATAGAACTAATGTATGCCCGAATCTTATCTTTGTCGGAAACCCCTGGACCTACTTCGCTGCAAAGCTTTCTCCATCTTTCAGTATGACTTTTACAACTCTCGCCGTGTCTCTTTTTATCAGCGAGAAACTTTTCAACCCCTGGCCTAGTGCGGTTATTGTGAATGTATGTTAACAAGAACGAAGCTTCCAAGTCTTTAAATCTTCCTATCGAGTCTTCTTCTAGACCATCAAACCATGATAGAGCTTCCTATTTGAGGGATGCGGGAAACGATTTGCACATTATGGTGTCCCGAATAGTCCATGCCGTCAAGTCCCTCTTATAGGCCTTCAAGTGCTGCGACGGATCTCCAGTACCGTCGAAGATTGACGTGAAAGGTGGCATAACAAACCTTCTGGATATGCGTCCCGTTACGATGTTTTGCTTAAAAGGTGTCTTCTTAGCCTTTGAGATTGCTTTTGCCAACTTGACATCCTTCGACGAACCTTGTAAAATTTTCACATGTTTACGCAATTGTCCTCTTACCACGTCATTTAGTCCATCCTTGTTTTCATTATCGTCGGACCCTTCAGGACCTTTCTTTTGGTTCTCAGACCTGACACTCTTTGAGTCCTTCTTCGTCGTTGTCGTAGACACCTCTTTCTTCATGGAATGAATAGTTAGCTGAGACTGGGATGGCCGACTCCTATTGCTGCTAGTTAAGAAAAACTTTATGTTTTCCTCCATTATCTCCCTATTACCCCGTAACATCATTTCCATTTGCAATTGCATTTGAAGTTGCATATGTGCTTGATTCCGGGCGTTCATTTCTATGAACTTTTGCAAGATAGTGTCTGTGGCGCTGTTAGAACCCACATTCTCCCCTTGAAGTACAATTGGTCTCTCCAAAGTTTCGCCAATTGCTTTTGGAATTCCTACCATAGCAGTAGGCTGGTCGCTGACGGCTCCTTTCTTTGAGGTTTCACCGATAATGCTCATATCGATGCCTTTACCCTGTCGCTATGTTAAACCATTTGTCTCTCCCATTGCTTCTAGCTCATATTGCTCCGTGACATCCTCCACTTCCACTGTGTCCCGAGCGACTCATCATTCAGGGGAGAAGCGCTTACGCCTGCTGGTGGTGGCATGCATGTTCCTTTACTTCTGGTGAAATGCTGAGTAGCACTTGTCAAGTGTAGGTCTTTCGCTGGTGGCTTCTGGTTAGCATTCGCCAA
>JAJJMA010102199.1:2315-15614 GCA_023529015.1 Papaver nudicaule | reverse complement strand
ACGTGTACAACATAGCAACCAAAGTAGAAATGGAAAAGCTGTTCGTGCTAGATATGAAACCTAAAGAAAGCACCAGGGACTACACTGACAGGTGGCATCGATTATGCTTGGCGATAGGAAGCGTCCCCCCAGAAGTAGCAATCGGGACCTACAAGAGCGGGTTACCAAAGGGATCTCTCTTGTTTACAGAACTTCAACTTAGGCATCCAAGCACAATCGCAGAGCTAAGATTGATACAAGAACGTTTCATACGACTCGAGGAGGTCCAAAGGGAGAATTCCAGAGGTCACCACTGGGGACCAGAGGCGGGACAAAGAGCCAACTCCACGGAAATCGCCCCATCAAATGCAAGGAACGAGCCGGCGGCACAACCGACCACGCCCCGATATGATCAGCGGCAGGGAGATAAGCGTCCCCCACAATGGAATGATAGGCGGGATGACAAAAGGATTCGCCAGGAAGACAAAGTCTTCACCCGACTGAATAAGCCAGAGGCACAAATACTCAAAGAAATTGGGGGAAAAGCAGATTTCAACTGGCCATGGTACAAGGGAAGGCAACCTGAGGGACATACCCAGTCAAAGGAATACTGTGAGTATCACGCGTACTATGGGCATACTACAGCTAGATGCAGAGCTCTCAAAGTCCAAATTCAGAGGATGATTGATGAAGGGCAACTCCAAGAGTACCTCCTATTACCACCACCACCTCCATTGCACAACAAGACGGTACAACTCCCTCAGGGCGCAAAGATTGTTAACACCATCTCCCACTCAGAATGGCACCCGCCAGAGTTGATCCACGATATCAATGCACGATGCAAGAAGATTGTGAACAGCCATGAAGTATTTAAGGTTGACGGGGTGACCATGGAAAGCGACTGGGAAGAATGGATGGCAACCCCCCTCACATTTTCAGCCAAGGACGTTGACCAGGAAGTAGAGATCCACAATGATCCGCTCGTGCTGACTTTACCTATAGGAAGACTGGAGGGAGCCACACCGGGAGACGCAGAGTGGAACGTCACCAGAATCCTTATGGACAGTGGAAGCTCGCTGAACGTGTTGTATTATGAAGCCTTCAAAAAGATGGAGATCCCCGACGACATACTGGTGACATCTCCCTACACAATCTACGGGTTCAACGGGTCAACATCAAAACCCAAGGGGGACATCACCCTGGCGGTTAGAGCGGGACCAATAGTCTTGAATACTCTGTTAAGTGTTCTGGATGTGCATTCCCCGTACAACGCCATCATTGGACGTCATTGGGTTCATAAATTGCGCGGGACGACATCATCAGATCATCAGCATCTCAGATTCCCGACTCCAAGAGGAGAAATGGAGATCAAAGGAGACCAGATGCTGGCCAGAGCCTGTCAAGCCATGGAGGTGAGCATAAACGAAGAAAGAATAGCCAGTCAGGCCAACCAAAGGAAGAGAAGAAGGGCTGAACTTGAAGCAAAAAAGTTGGAACAGTACCTCATAGATACGGCGGGCAAAAGTCTAGCAGACGTACCGTCGGAAGCAGGCACATCAACCGAGGTCACGGTAGCAAAAACCGAGATTACCGAGCCTATGGACACTACCAAATAGCAATTAAAGAATGTTCCCGTCTTGGGAACTCAAAAACTAACGTTTTCAGCGTTGGAGGCGACCAAGGAAGTAGACATAGGCACTATGGGAAGCCCGAAGATGATCAAGATCGGGACGCTCCTAAGTGCAGACCAGGAGCGTGAGCTGCACCAATTGTTGATTGAATACAAGGATGTGTTCGCCTGGAAAATGGGAGACATGCCGGGAATTGATCCGAAGCTAGCTTGCCATAAGTTCGCCATAAAGCCAGGAACCGTTCCCTACCGACAAAGACAACGTAAAATTGCACCTGAATATCATGAGGCTGTAGAAAAGGAGCTCAAAAAGTTATTAAATGCGGGATTCATCAGACGGGTCAAATACCCGACCTGGATTTCAAACATGGTGATCGTCCCAAAAAAGAATGGGGGTGTACGAATCTGCATAGACTTCACCAACCTCAATAAGGCTTGCCCAAAGGATAGTTATCCCCTGCCAAGTATAGACCAACTGGTGGATGCCACGACGGGTCACGAGCTTATGTCATTTATGGACGGGTATTCGGGATACAATCAAATATCACTCGCAGAGGAAGATCAAGAGCATACAGCATTCTTCACACCAAGGGGGCTATATTGCTACACTCGGATGCCGTTCGGACTAAAAAACGCAGGAGCAACCTATCAAAGTTTAGTTGACACAATTTTCAAAAAGTTTATAGGGCATAATCTTGAGGTGTACGTTGATGACCTACTGGTAAAAAGCAAGCTCGCTCAGGATCATCTGAAAGATATACGAGAAATTTTTGATGTCCTGCGGGAAAACAATATGAAGGTGAACCCCGACAAGTGCACCTTTGGTGTTACATCGGGAAAATTTCTAGGATATCTAGTCACCAAGCGAGGAATTGAAGTCGACCCGGTAAAGATCCAAGCAATTACAGGGATGCCATCACCGAGAAACCTTAAAGAGGTTCAGAAACTCAATGGGAGCTTAGCGGCGCTAAGCAAATTCATCGCCCGCTCCAGCGACAAATGTAAGCCTTTCTTTGATACACTTAAAAAGGAAAGTAAATTCACATGGACAGAAAAGTGTGAAACGGCCTTTCAGAAAATCAAGGAGTATCTGGCCACGATACCTATTTTGCAAAAGCCAACGCCAGGAGAAGTCCTCGCCCTATATATTGCAGCCACAGAAAACGCAGTCAGCGCGGTACTTGTGCGCACACAAGAGAAAACTGAGCAGCCAATATACTACGTCAGCAAAACACTCAACGAGGCCGAAAGAAGGTACACAAAAATTGAACAATTAATATTGGCGTTGGTATTTGCCACTCAGAAACTGAGGACCTATTTCCTACCGCACTATGTCCGGGTACCCACTAAAGCCCCGCTGGAAGCTATACTCAGAGGTCCAAACAAGGTAGGAAGAATAGCCAAATGGAGTGCGCAGCTTGAGCAATTCGACATCATTTATGAACCAAGAACAGCTCAAAAATCCCAAGTCCTGGCTGATTTTTTAGCAGACTTCCCCGCGTACAATGAGGCAGAGATAGACGACATCCCGGAAATGGAAACTGGTAAAGACGACCCCGGAAGCATCATCAATCCGGCCAACTCAAGAAGGTGGGAAGTATTTGTTGATGGGTCATCTAACAATGACGGGGCAGGCATTGGAATAGTAATTACTTCACCCACCGGGGAACGACTCGTGCACGCCTTCAGGCTAGAGTTCGAAAGTCACACCAATAATGTCGTGGAATATGAAGCGGTCATCCACGCTTTAAAACTCATCCTGGAATTGGGAATTCAAGAAGTCCGCTTGACAAGCGATTCACAATTGGTGATCAGACAAATAGAGCTACAGTATCAGACCTTGGACGAGACCTTGACCGCATATATGTGTCTGGTACAGCTCTTGGCTTCTCAAATCGGCAAAATTACTTTCAGACATATCTGCAGAAAAGATAACAGGCATGCTGACGCACTCGCCTTCATATCCTCCATGTTAAGAGACAAGACCACTACATCTGTCAAAATAGGACGCATCTACGAACCTTCTGTGCAGATAGAGCAAGTGGCAATTATTCAGGAAAATGCAGAAGACTTGGAGGATCCCGCAGATGTAGAAATCCCGATGGAAGAAGCTCCGGTCGAGGATGAGAGACCCGATACACCTGGACCCGACCCAGTCGACTGGCGGGAGTCCATACAACAATACCTTGACAAAGGGGAACTACCCGCTGATCTGAAAGAAGCAACAAAAATAATATCCCGCTCGGGAACTTACCAGTTGTGAGACGGAATCCTATACAGGCACTCATTCCTAGGACCACTACTGCGATGTCTGACTAGGACAGAGGGACATCAAATACTACTCGCCATCCACTATGGGGATGCTGGAAACCATAGCGGGCGACGATCATTGGCCTTGAAAGCCAAGGCGCAAGGATACTACTGGCCCACCATGTACAAGGATGCGTCGGACATGTCCCGACGATGTGATAAATGCCAAAGATTTGGGAAGAAGATCAAAGCCCCTGCTACGGATCTGAATTCAGTCTTGAGCCCATGGCCCTTTGTCAAGTGGGGAATAGATATAGTAGGACCATTGGTTGTGGGAACCCGCCAAAGAAAATGGCTAATTGTGGCAACAGACTACTTCACGAAATGGGTAGAGGCGAAAGCAACTGCAAGAATCAGGGACGTAGACATCTTCAAATTTGTATTTGAAAACATCATTTGCAGGTTCGGCATCCCGGCCTCCATCGTCTCAGACAACGGGGCACAATTGTCAGGGACAAAGTTCGATCACTTGCTCCAAACGTTCCATATTCAGAAGAACAAGTCCACCCCGATATACCCACAATGCAATGGACAGGTAGAAGCAACCAACAAAGCAATTGCCCTGAATCTTAAAAAGACCCTTGACGGATACAAGCATAGGTGGTGTGAGCAACTGCACAACGTACTATGGGCCTACCGTACAACAAGGAGGGAGCCAACGGGGGAATCGCCATTCTTACTCACCTACGGGGCAGAAGCGGTCATCCCGACAGAAACCATCGTACCCACCACCAAAACTGAGGCATGGGAAAAGATGCTCAACACCGACTTAATGTTGGAAAGGTTGGATGACCTGGAAGAAAGGCGGGAATGCGCACTTCAAAGAATGGAAAACTATCAGAGAAGGCAAGCAAGAGAATACAACAAGAAAGTCAGACATACAAACTTCACTGAAGGGCAGTATGTGCTGAGACAAATCACACCTTACCAAAGGGACAAGAAGCAAGGAAAGTTTGCACCAACATGGGGAGGACCATTCATCATCCACGATGCAGCAGGCAAAGGATCATATCATCTCAAGAACCTCAAGGGCGAAATACTGCGTCATCCATGGAACGCAGTATATCTCAAGCCTTACCACATTTGACCCGCGCACAACAAAAGAATAGCTGTACATAGTTCTAAAAAAAAAAAAAAAAAAAAAAGAGAGAGAAAAGCAGAGAGAAAAACAGACAGAGAACAAAAAAACAAAAATGTACATAGCTCAATCATAATTGCGGGTCAATCAATCAATCAATCAATCAGTCCGGGGAGAACGACAACAAAATTCTCCTCAGACATTCAAACTATCTTCGGGGTTGACAGACAATCTCTTGCCCAATCCTAAGGGGGTATCGGGCATCTCAGATCCAAACATCAGATCCTACCCTGGGTATTCTCTCACCTCTGGCCAAGTTAGAGAGTCTATCCGAACATACGGGCAATCCTCCAATATGAGGATATACCTAAGGGGGTATACATGGTACTTTTCCTACCCCAGGGAACAAGGCACAAACGCCATTCCCCGCCTCTCTCTCAAAGCGAGTTGGCCTCAATTTTTCTCCCGCTTGATTCAAATTCAAGTGGACCCGCCTGATTCAAGTTCAAGCGGGACTACATTAACATTACTCTGATATCTCAATAGGATATGTGCAAGGAATAGCGGCAACAAACATTTCAACAGCAAATATCCAACATCAACAAAAAATGTCCAACATCAACAAAAAATATCCAACAACAAAAGAGTAAAAATCCAAAAACAAGGCAAAAAAGGCCCGCTACAAGCAGGACCGGGAATTGAAAGTACGAAAGAAAGCAATAGAGACAGCGGCTAGCACGCCTCACGTCATCTTATTAAAGTGCCTTTTACCCGCCTCGACTTCATCAATTAAAAAGTTAATGCGACGTTTCGTCTGCTCCCGCGCATCACGACGAACCTCATCCACCCGCTGGGTCCAAGCAGCGACAACTCTTTGCTTTTCCTCTTGAAGACGGGCAGCTTCCTTCTCCGCCAAATCTGCTCTTTCTGAGTGAGAGTTAGATAGACCTTGCATACGCCCGAGTTCACCCTGCAGCTGCACCTTCTCCCGGCCAAGCTCATCCACCTGTTGTTGCAAACTTTTGAGCTTCTCCAATTCTGCACAAGGAAAGAAATTACCGTCAAGATAACACGGAGGGATCAGATACAAAAGCAGACAGAGCCTCACTCACGTTAGTCCCGCCCATGTCTACCCGAACTAAGTTTATCCAGGTCAACTTTTTGCATCGAAACCGTGTGACGTAAACTATTCAGTTCTAAGGTCATCCTCTCCAATTCCTTTTGGAAATGATGTACCATCCGCTCACACGCCACATTTTCCTCTGACAAGCGGGAGCACTTAGCTCGAGATTCTTCCAAGGCAAGAGAATGCGCCAACAGATCTGCCTGAGCAGTCAACAACCTATCTTCAATTGACCGTATATCAGCGGGCGCTAACGCACGAGCTCGCTCCAGCTCAACCTCCAGCTTATCAATTTGGGTCCATGCATCCTTCAGCGAATCTTGCTTCCAGGATACTAGAGCCACACTATCTGCTCGAAGGACGGCCAGTCTATTAGCTAAACCGCGATTGGCATCCAAAGCTTCCTCTTCCTTGGCCCTCGACTTCTCCAGACTATCTGACAAGGTTTCAAGTGAGGTAATCACATCTGCATGATCTGATTCTAGTGACTCAAGACCGTCGGCTAAAGATTGCACATCATCCAAGGCCCGATCCCGCTCACCGGTTACAATGTTCAGCTCTTCAGTCACCTTCCCCAAGCGGGCCTTGGCAGTATCCAGTACCTGCATCAACTGCTTTCCTTTGTCCATTTGTTCATTCCATCGCAATTTGATCGTTGTCAACTCTCGCCTCAAACTCAGAACAACGCTGTTTGACCCAGACCCGGAATCGACGGCTAACCACCACAAGGGCTAGTTTCAGAAAACAACAGTCGGCTAAAAAATTAAGCATCACGAAGAGAAACAAACCTTTGGCGTCTGGAGCCTGCTTCTGCAAGTCCCCCTTGAGTCTTTCAATCTCCCCCCTCAACTCCAGATTCTCTTGTCGCAGCCCGACCAGCTCATCATTCTGTGTTACCAGATCTCCATCAGCCTTGGAATACAAAGCTTCAAATTTCGCAGCAAGCAACTTCTGAAGCAAGTACAACTCAAACAAGTACTGTTGATGCTCAGCCACCTGCGGGGCAAACCAACATTCAGCAATACATTCAAAGTATGCAATCAATACGCAAAAGATACGTACCGCAGTAAGGGCGGCTTGGGGCAGATGATGCGCCTGACTCTCCACCAACTTGGTCATCTCTCCATACGACAGCACTGGGGCAGGAATGACAGGCCTTTCCAAGCGTTCAGGCGCCAAAAATGCATCTCTGACGGACTCATAGCTATGCATTCGCATCTTGTCCCGCACTTGAGCATCCAAGGGAGACTCCCCGACAACACCAGGACTACCGAAATGAACGTTCAACAAATTCTTCGAGCGGGCCCACTTTAGAGCCTCATCAATATTCCGACTATCCAGCTGGGACAGATCAACCAACACTTGCTTCCCTTTTTCAACTGAACTCACCAGATGAGATGAAGAACCCGACGGTCCAAGGCCCGATGGAATGTTCTGGGGATTTTTCGAACCAACGTCCTGCCCGATCTCATCCATCCAGTCATCTGCAAACAAAGGAGACAGTGGTGGTAACATAGATGCATCTCCAGTAGCCACCTGCCCCGATTGACGGTTAGATTCATTGCCAGAAGATTCAGACGCTTGGTGACCAAAAGAAAAAGATCCGCCCCCACCAGATTGACATACCTCAACATTTTCATCCCCTACACCACCAAACACTTGGCTCAAAGGAAGGCGATCCTCGGGATCAATATCACGAACAGGAGAAGCATCATCTTCAGATTCTTCATCCGACTCATCCTCCCCGCCCACATCCTCACCACCAGCAACTTCCGCAGAGGATTCTCTCGATGTCTTTTGGCGCTTGCTAACCTGTCCCATAAAAAACAATGAGCCAGTTAGGGGGAAATAATCATACCATAAGGACAAGTATGGGAGTGGATAACCCGCACATTGTTTTTTCTGCCAGACATGTCATACTGTTCTTCTTGATCATAACCCCTGGGAAAGAGGTTCCAGTTCATCTGCCAAGGACAATAATGCTGATATCCGGCGGGAGCGGTGCGAAGAGCCACATTAGGTTGAGTGGATGACCATCCCCAGGCCCAAGGACCAATAATCTCGATCGGGGTGCGAAACCACTTAAAATCATGGTCATCCCTGATGAGTTGCTCTTTCGGTATGGCAATGGGATTGGCGGTACCTTCAGTACCAGGAACATGCTTCAACTTACTAATATCAACGTCTTCAAGCAACATTCGGAATCCCCGACCTATAGACTTGCCACGAGCGGGACCAACACTCCATTTTTTACGATTCGAAGGATTCATGTAATCCTTGTATGTGGCATTGAAGTTTGAAACAGTATAGATCTCGCGATCGTCAGGGTTAAAAGGAGACCAAGCAACACCAGTCTGGCCGCGACGGCGCAAATCACACTCAGTCACGATGCGCCACCAATTACCATTGTACACAACCACAGGACGGGTAGCAGAGTTCTTAGCTACATTACGAGAAGCAAGAAGATCCATCACAAAAGTGTTATCGGGGCGATACAAAGGAAGGGGCATACCACTCTCGATCTGCCCGACGGTTGTCAAACAATGCATGTGATCATAACGATAATTGTTGATCATGTCATAGGTCAGATCATCGCCATCACCAAAAAAATTTACTTCAAAATTCTGAAGACCATGGCGGGCTTTAAAATCTTCCAAGTCCAAAGGTTTCCAGCTATCCCCTGGACGCATGTAGTTCTTCGGTGGAGCCTTGAGTACTGGAAGGTTGAGAGGTGGCACTATAGTCATTTCATCAGCGGGACGCTTGGAGCCACTAACGGAACCTGGAGCTTTTGAACGGCCTTGGCTAGAAGAATCAAGCTCACTCGGCCGGTGCTGCCTAGAAGAGCTCTGATGGGTCGGACGTTCTAGATCCCGACGAGAGGACTTCCTGGATCTATCATCTGCAGCATGGGGAGACCGTTCCCGATCGTGACTCTTTTCCCGACCACGATCTTTGTCCCTACCCCGATCGTGAGGAGACCGATCATGGTCATGACTTCTTCTTTCAGAACCTGACATCTGTACACAGCAGAAGTGAATCAGAGAATCATAAATCAAGAACAGTGAAGAAACAAACAGAATGGGGCAGAAAATCAACAAAGACAGAACAAAGGATCAGGCAAGGCAAAATATCATCCCAAACGAAACGATGAGAACAAAGGAAAAGCCGTGACAAAGAAGAAGTAAACCCACAACAGAAGATCAAACGACAGCAGGAGTTATGATCATAGTTTAAGAGCAGGGGCAAATATACATATATTTTTTGAAAGAATCAGTGCTCTTAAACTATGATCATCATAAAGCAGCAAAAGACAAAGAATGAGGAGAAAATATAATAAACTTACCGGAAGAAAACGATTGGAAAGCAAAGGAAAGAGAGTTTCTGGGAGATGAAGAAAGAAAGTGACAGAGACAGAGAAGAAAAACAAAAGTAAGAAGAAAAGAAAGAAGAAAGGTATTTATAGGGTACGAGGAAGACCAAAAGATAGAATCAATAAATTCCTAGATTATAGTCGCTTTTTGTAACTGTCACCACAATCAAGGAGCATAACTGAAGAGACGTGGGTATTTTCTTTCCCATCCTACCCTAGTAGAACGTGCAAAGAAAAGGGGCAACTGTAAACATCAGATATCTGCCATACACGTGGCAACATCTTCAAGGTCAGGGGCAAGATAAGAAGATGGAGCAGGAAGTCGTGAAGCCAATCCAAGACAGATCCACAAGCCAGATCAAGGGCCCAGATCCAGTCAACAAAGTCAAAAGGCGCACACGGTTTCAAAGACATGAGAAGGACGTGTCATTCACCGGACGGTGTAAACCAGAAATACTGGAGACACGTGGAGCGGGGCACATAGAGAATTGTAACTGCCCGACAACCACAAGCGGGAAAGCAAGGACAGCTGATGATTTACCTAGCACAGGAAGAAACACGTGGTCACCATGCAAGTTGCCCGATGATTATAAGTGGGAAAGTAAGGGGCACATGGTGACCATGCAGGAAGGCTGCCCGATCAATAGAGCGGGAAAGTAAAGACAGCTCACCACCTACCTAAACATAGGTAGGGGCACGTGGTGACCATGCAAAAAAGATTGCCCGATGATTGGAGCGGGGGGAACGCATTTTGATGAAGGATAACTCACAACCAAAATCTGCAGAAGGAGTAGGTGTCAGCCATGCAAAGCAAAGAGCCCGACTACACAAGCGGGATGGTATGTACGTGGCAACCATGCATCCTCGGAACATGAGCGGGGCAAAGCGATGAAATTGCCACACAAGGCTAAGGAGATGAGTCATCTCCAAAACACACCCAGGCCAAACTGCTATAAAAGGAAAGCTTGAATTAGTAGATAAGGCATGACAAATATAGAGAGAAAAAAGACAGGCAAAACCTTAGTTTGTGAGTGAACATCCAAGTGAACTTCAATTCATCAGTCCATGATTGTAAAGCAACCATTTTTGTAACCGAAAATACATAGTGAAACCTCCTAGTAATGGGAGAACCGAGGATGTAAAGCACATTATGTGTCGAACCTCGTAAAAATCTTGTGTCTCTTATTTCTTTGTTATCTTTTGGTGTATCCAAATCCTTTCAATTCAATCTGCCTACCTAAAAAAGTAAGATAATTGTGAAGTGATAACCGTCTGATACAAAATCGGATTCTTGGTTGTTACAATGGGTTTTTAGCAGGGTCTCCATTAATAGAGGCAGTGAGGTATTAAAGGCAGGCTTTGAAGAATTTTTGGCTTTTGATTTTTTTGTGATTTATTGTTATGGATTCGAAACTACTAATCGAACATTACTAATCGAACATAAATATATTTGAAATCTACTCTTGGATAAGGGAAATATGATCTTGAGTGTTTGATTGATGTTTGCTGCTGTTCTTGGAGAGAAGTAAAACAGAAGAGGAAAATGGTAGGTGTTTGTGTTTGCATTCTCGCCGTTGATCGATCAATTTTGACCGTAGGATTAAATCACTTAAAAACGGAGAGTTGACACCGTTAACTAAAAAAATTATTATTAATTTTAATTATATATCTAACCGGGTGTTAGGTCAACTGTTTGACTTGACGGTCTCCGTCAAATCCAGGTACCAACGCTATTTGTTGGACATTATTGGGTACCAAGCATTAAATAGCCCATTTAAAATTTATGGGAATTTTAATTTGATTAGCACTATATCCAGGTTATTACCGTGATGTTATGCCGATCATATTTTCTAATATAGTTAGTTATGACAATGCCAAGTAAAAAATGTTCAGACAAACAAAATTTATCCCAATGTGGTTATGCTTAGGAGAAGATGCATCACGGCTCGTTCGTTTATATAGCATCGAGGTCTTAGGAGAAGTTCCTAATCAGGTAGGACTTTTGCCTAATCGAACAGGATCTGGAGTTTGAATCGGGATATAACAGGTCAAGCTGTCTCTTTATTTATTTTTCTAATGACGATAATCAAGTTGCTTCAATTACATTCGAAGTTTAATTAAGGTGCTTCAAATACTTTCCTTCGACTGGAGAGCTCAATCGTTTTCCCTCGATGTTGATAAAACTGTATGTATCATTTCCCAATGCTTTTTCGATGGCATATGGGCCTGTCCAGAAGGGCTCTTCCTCGGCGATCACTTTGTTGTCTTCCATGATGTTCGACTTTCTTTGAAGACGTTGATGCGCCGTTTTGTTTATTGTTTGTTGTCATAAATTGTTCCTTGTCCTTGCACCATGGACCCTTTACTAGCTGAGCAGGTTCGATGATTGGTTGTGGAGTTGTCTTTGGTTTTTTCATGGAGTTCATGGCCATTCTTGCCTCTACTTCGGCGATGAACTCTTTAATACTAGATTTTGTTATTTTTAACTGCTTATTCTGACTCCCTGAGTCTTGTTTCGAGCAAATTTGTGAATACAATTAATTTTTTGCCTATCTATTATATATATTAGGTGAAGGAATATATCTCAGTCGGCTAATGACAAAATTGAGATCACATCCACTCATATAAGAGTAAAGAAACATCCACTCCTATAAGAGTGAAGAAATACATCTCAATCGGCTAACGATATTATTGAGACTACAAATACTTCTATAAGAAGCAAAGAAACATATCTCAACCCTACAAGGGAAACATTAAGGAAAAATAAGCTCCTATAAGAGTTATTTCTCAAATTATTATATCTTTTTCAGGTCTTACAAAGCACTTGGAACTATGAAATGCAATGGGTAATTCTTTAATCATTAAGAATTTCATTTTCCCATAAGTATGTTATTTTCCTTAAAGGTAGACATATCTTGCTGATGAGCCGTTGTGAGAAAAATAGCATCTGAAGTTTTTTTTTTTTTTAAAGGATAAAAGGTGAGCTTTGAGTATTTATTGGTTCCAAAGCGTAAAAGTTGAAGAGTTATAAGTGCACATATTACTCACTCGACTGAGACGTGAGAATATACATCTATACGTATATACCAAGAAAAACTCATTTGACTCTTTCGACAAAGTTGGTCCCCCATAAGGCAACCGAAGGGAGAAAAAACACATTTCATAATACAATGAAACACTCTCGAACCTACAAGATCGAATGCGCTATATGCCCTAAAGTACCTTTTCGTGTCTCTATACTTAAACGGTAAAGATCAGAGCACTAACCTAGATCAGAGTTGGCCGATTAACCAATGACCTTCAGTTCCTTGTTAGTTAATCTATGGCTCGAATATACTCTAGCTAAGCATATCAGAAGTAAGTTTACCATCAACCCATTGGATTGTGGAAATAACTGTATCCCCCAGTGATGACGAATATTGGGCTGGGAAAACACCTAAAAATGTTTGCCTCTAAAATTAAATGCCAAGAGAATTTAGTAACAGTTAAAAGAAAGAGAAAAAATGAAGAGTGATACGAGCTGACTGAAAAGTCAGCTAAATACAACTCTCAGTCGCCTAAAGAAAGTAAGGGCAACCAACAAAGAAAATGCCTTTGAAAAAAGAAAATACATTCAATCAGTTGATACAACAAAAGACATTCAGTCAGATGGAGAAACCAAGGACATTCAGTCAGCTGGCGATGCAGAAAACTTTCGATCCAAAATCTAAAGGTAAGCCGAAAAACTCAGGCTAAATTTTTCTTCTATATCTATCTTCTATTATTCTAGTAACAACATATACTCTTCTTCTTCTTCTTCTTCTTCT
>JAJJMA010102162.1:0-22782 GCA_023529015.1 Papaver nudicaule | reverse complement strand
AGCCAGGCAATACACCTGCGAGGACGCTGGGGTTTCAGGCAGGTGAGGTTGTGCCTTTGCCCGGTACCCGTTTAAGTGCAATGAAACTGTGTCCCAGACTGAAGGAACTAGGCATGCCTGTCGAACTCTGCGTCCGAGCCATTAAGCTGACTGAGAAATTTGTTGTTTGCGAAGACGGAGTTCGTGTGACAGAGAATGCCGCTAAAATCCTGAAGCATCTGGAAATAAAGATGTTTGATTATGTCCTTGTACCAATGGGCTACTGGAGTGCCTCCACTGGAAAAACAAAATATTATCCTTGGATGGACCAGGTGCCTAGGTGCGGGTAAACTGGGGGACCTCTGCCTCTTGGTTTGGAGCTAAGGGCAAAGATCAGTGATACATTGCTTGATTGGAGTATGCTAGCTGGTTTATATTTAGAGAACGTTTTTAGTTATTTTATATTTTAGTTTTTAGTTATTTCATCTTTATTTTTGACACAATGTTTATGGTTTTTGGTGCTTGAAATATTGATACAAGAGATGGTTGTTTAACCTCATTGATTTGGGGGCGAGCCTATATTTAATGGGGGCGAAGGCGAATCCAAAATAGGGTCACAATGAAGTAAAGAGGTCATCCCATATGGAATATATTTTTTTAAATACAAAACAACCCTTCATTAGTAGAAATTAATGATATGATTAGGTGTTAACTAAATTTGATTAGCAAAAATTATTAGTGTGACATGTTATATTATGGTTATCAAAAAAAATGAAATTAGAATTTTGTGTTTGGAGAGAGAAGAAGGAGAGGGTTTAGGGGGGAAAAACTTGGGTTTACCCAAAATGAGTGATTCAAGTCCTAAAAACGATCATGAGTTTCTCTCAAAGCGGGTTGATCAATCATGTTTCAATAATATAGAAGATGAAGCCGTTATGGATATGTTGCACGATCAAAATCGATTGTACAATGAAGAACAAGACTCTCTTGGGTATGAAGATCCTCTTGATGCAAACGAGTCTCAAAAACACTCAAATGAACAACCCAATGGTGAATACAACGAGGTATGCATCCTAAAATGTCGCGATTGTATGTAAAAATCCTTAAATCTTCAAAATCGTGCTTGTTTTTAAACCAGAGTCGTCATACTCTGTGTCGAAAGCTCGACGATCTATCCAAATCGTCGAGGAATTTTTGATCATCATGACGACTCTGTATATGAAGCACACTCAGAGATGAACAATCGTCACAGTTTTTGTCCAAACCATGACGATTTAATTGCATGCAAATTTACGTGGGGCCATTAAATGCGGCTCATCATGGTTGTGTTTATAACTGTGACGATTTCGGGGTCTCAAAAATATCCTCTCTGTCCCAAAAACCAACTAAATCGTCATGCTATTTTTGAAAACCATGATGATTTTCTTTTGAAATACTTAAGTCGGCATACAATTTGAAACAACCTTGACGACTCTTGTGGTATTTCTGACGACCTCTTTCTATGTAGTTTCTTATGTTCGATGCGGAGGAAGTAGACAATCAACCAGAAGCCCTCAAAATGAGAACTGAAGATACCACCGACTTTTATATGACTAATGAGGTATGCCACCATTGTTTTTTTCCGCACGTGTTTCCATGTCACTTGATTCTTGTCCTTTGTTTGAAATTTATCATCTTTGTTAATGTAGACATGGGAAAGTAGAGATGAGGCGGTAGAGTGGGCTAAAACGAAAGCAAAAGAAATAATGTGCGTGGTTGTGCAGAGTAACTGTGTAGGAAAGACTTATGTTCAAATGATTTGCCAGCATGGACGCAAATTTGAAAGTCACAAGAAAAAGGGTGATGTGTACGTGCGGAAGAACGCCAAGCGAAAAGTGTCCAGGACTATCTCAAAGAAGACGGAATGCCCTTTCAGGATGATATTCAATAAGAAGAGAGACCCAGACAATAGGTGGTATTTGAAGAGCATAGTATGTGGTTGGCACAACCATCCGGAACCTGATTCTCTTGTTGGATATGCTTATGTTGCAAAGTTGAGTGAAGCGGAAATTGATATAGTGAGGGAGATGAAAGGAATTGCACCCCAAAAGATTCTGAGTGTGATTAAAGAGAAGTTCAAAGGCAACCTTTCCACACTATCCCAAATTTACAACGCTAGAGCAATGTTACGAAGGGAGGCATGGGATGGAAGAATGGTTATGCAACAATCGGTTTGGTTGGCAGAGAAACACAACTATTACATTAATCACAGGGTCGGGATGAAAGACAAGGTAACACACATTTTCCTAGCTCATCCCAAGATGATAGAATTAGCTCTGTGCTTCCCTCAGATATTGATGATGGATTGCACTTATAAAACCAATAAGTACAACCTGCCTTTATTGAACATCGTGGGTCAGACATCGGAGAAATCAGCATTCACAGTGGCTTGGTGTTTTATGCAAAACGAGACAAGGGACGACTACAAGTGGGCACTAAATGAATTGAAAAAAATCTACAAGGGTCAAACTCCGGGGGTGATAATAACGGATAGAGATATTGCATTGATGGGGGCAGTACAAGATGTTTTTCCGGATGCACAAAATTTCCTTTGCACTTGGCACATCCAACAAAACATCTTAGCAAGAACAAAGATTCATTTCCAAAAGCCCAAAGGAAAGACGGGTTGCGAGCGTTCGGAAGAGGAAGATGACCGAAGGAGTAAACTGTCTAAAGATGAACTACAGAAGGAAAAAGATAAAGATGATGCCGAATACGTAGCCGGGGGGGAAAAATGGAAGGAATATTTGTTAGACTGGGATGAATTGGTTCACTCGAAGACCAAGGAGAAGTTTTATGCAAATTTGAAAAAGTGGGAGGATTTATGGAGACCCAAGTATCATAAAGCGGTGGATTATTGCATGGATACGTGGTTAACCGAACACAAACAAAGGTTTGTTTATGCATGGACCTATGATTATCCTCATTTCAAGAATGAGGCAACGAGTATGGTTGAGGGATCTCATGGTCGGTTGAAGAGGATGCTCGATGTATGTCACAATGGGGTTGTTACGTTACAAGAAGGTATCCATGAGTATAGTAATCATGATTTGTGGAAGATTCAAAAAGAAATGGGAAAGAGTAGGAGCTCGTTTTGCACCAGTTATAATGAGGAAGAGAAGAGATTTCTTCGTTATATTATGTTCCGAGTATCTCATTGGGCGATAAATTATATGATGGAGCAACGTGCTATTTTTAAAAAGATGGAAGATCAAGGTATCGTGCAAGTTTGTGAATGTAAGACGATGATCGGTATAGGACTTCCGTGTCTTCATCGCCTCGGTAGATATGAAGACCATGTTCCGCTCGAGGATATTCATCCCTTTTGGAAGCAACTCTCATTCATTCCTGCTCATACATTCGAGGATACACAATCTTGGTTCGACACCGATGTGCATCGTGAAATACTTGAATCATACCCAACCATGAATCATGTGAGTAAACTAGCTTTGCGTGAACACACCATTCTTTCCCTTAATCGTGTGATGACTACTGCTGAAGAACCAGAGATAGAAAAACCAATTGGTAGACCAATCAGCTCAACCTCTTTTAGTGAAATTAGGAAGGAAAAGAAGTTTCAAAAAAGTACTAAGAGAAACCCCACCCTAGCAGAGTTAGTGGAAGCCGAGTACACAGCGGGGGAGAAGAAGCATAAGAGTGGCCGGAAGATGGTGCTTACCCAAGAGAGTTCTGCTGACCCAAAAGCAAAAGTTCTATCCAAGGTTAGAGAAACAACTCAAGGAGTGGGAACATCATTAGTGTCATTGTGGGTAGGAAGTGCTCCAACGGTCGGTAATGAGGAATTGTGCACTCCACAGTCAAACCAACAAAGCGGAATGCAAACAATCGTACTTGAGGTTGGACCAATGAAGACCCCCAGGGATGCAAACACCGGAAGACCATTGAGGACCATTCATACAATTTACAAAAACTATATGAAGGACATCCCTTGGATCATCAGTGATTTCGTCATATCACATGACGACGTCGATGGGGATGGACATTGTGGTTACCACGTTGCTTGTGAACAGTTGGGGCATTTTAATGACGCAGATGCGTTGGGGTTGAGCCAGGTAGAATATGTAAGGGCAGAGATGGCCGCTCAACTACTGAAGGACAAGGAAATGTATATTGATTTGATGCACCAAAGCGACACGATGGTTCAAGCTTATGAATTCAAGGAGTTGATGGCTAGTGTGAAAGGACGTAAGCGAGCTAAGACTGCTTGCTATAAATATTGGATGAAGATGCCTCAGTGTGGCCAACTTTTAGCGGATACTTTTCACTGTGTTGTTCACTCCTTCACTCCTAAATTTCATTCAGGGAGTTTCACATTTATCCCCTCGAAGGCAGTTTGCACACCAGAGAATCAGAATAGAAGAATTGTTATGGCTTTTGTGAAGGAACGCCATTTTATAGGGTTGAAGCTCGAGGACAAGTGTCCGCTACCACCGGTGCATCTGCATAATTCCAAAGGTACTTTTACCTTAAGTGCTCTGGAGTGGAAGAAGAATTACGAGTTTTCTTTGCAACTTTGGGCGATAACCGATAACGCTTTGCGTAGTATTAACATTCCTAACAAGTAGTGCGCGTGAGTTGTTTGAACAACTATATTTTGTAACTTTGGGCGATAACCGATAACGCTTTATTACGTATTTATAACTTTTTTGTAAGTGTTTTCTGCACTACATCGTGTTTTGAGTTCAGTGTCTTCAAAAGTTCAAAGGATCACAACCCAAATCGTCAAGGTAACTGCCAAAACCATGACGGATGAACACTAAATCGTCATACTTATGGGTCCAACCCATGACGATTTGAGGCAAATTTCGGGCAGAGAAGGGAACTTGGAAGGACCTAAATCGTCATGGTTTGCGTTAATAATATGACGACATAAACCTTAAATCGTCATATTATCTCTTTGAACCATGACGGGTTTAGGGAATGTCGGGCAGAGAAGGGAACTTGGAAGGACCTAAATCGTCATGGTTTGAGCTAATAGTATGACGACATACACCTTAAATCGTCATATTATCTCGTTGTACCATGACGAGTTTAGGCAAATTTCGGGCTGAGAAGGGAATTTTGAAGGATCCAAATCGTCATGGTTTGAGTTCCTAATATGACGACTTGTGGGTAAATCAGTAAAATCGTCACATACGATTTTATATCCTTAACGACTTAGGCGTTTAAACCGTCCCAATTGTTCATCTTTTACCTCAAACATTCCTTTTACCCTATCGATCAATATGGCCATATGCAATCAAGAAATTGGTTCAAGTAGTAGTGGTTATGCATACCAGCTTAACTTAATAGAAAAGTTCAACTAATTCAACAAACAAAATAACCCAATTCAACAACTAAAGCTAATACAAAATACGTAGGGAAAGGTTGCCATAAGTTCATTCATTCATAGGGATTAAAGACGCGTCGTCCCTTTGTATCCACCATCTTTCGGCCGCGAATCATGTTGATGCGTACAACCCTATCACATTCAATACAACAACAGCTATAGTGGGGCTTTTCCTGACGTAGTGTATACAAATGACGTTGATGAATCACACGTGGATCATCCTCGCGAATCGGTGGTGGGTTTTGATAATAAAGCTCAGAAGCAAATGGAATTACTGGATACTGACGATGACTGGGGCCAGGCAGATATTCAGGAACATAATCCCCCCGCAATCGTCGTGGGGGAGGTCGATCAACCTCTGAACCAAATGGATAGCGAGGAGGGCTGAGCTCTTCGAGGCTAGACAAAATAGCAATGACCATGAAATATATTGTCAAGGTTGGTGGAAGGTACGACAAAATAACAAAATCATCACTCACATGATAATAAGTAGAATGTACGAGAGCACAAAAACCAACTACATAGAATTTAGGGAACAAAAGTTTAACTAACAATTTAGTAATTCAACAACTAAAGAAATTGAAAACACTTTAAGGAAAGATTGTTCTAAGTTCACTCATTAGGATTGATAACACGCCCAGATCTGGTTACATCCCCAGATCTCTCAATCATGTTGTTGTGACGTATCACCCTTAGACAGGTTGAACAAAAACAACGAAGCAATGGTTCCATGTCACCAACTCTTTTTCGTCGAAGATTGACTACATTATGTGTTGAAAACAATGGTATGAAAACAAAGTTATGTTCAGCAACGTTTTCCTCGGTTGGTAGTGGGAGTGGTAATGGAACTAGCTCACTCTGTGGAGCACTTGTCTCTCCAAGGCTGTATAGCATAACAAAGACCATGCATCAATATCGTCACGGTAAGGATGAACAACTTGACGACTCACAAACACATCGTCATGCTTTAGTATAACAATGTGACGACTTCTGAAAGTAAAGTTAAACCATTTTTCCTTTTTCTAACTCTAAAATCGTCACATACCTATCCTAAACCTTTACGACCATATAAATCAAAACAAATACGGCAGGAAATACTGGAACAAAATCGTCATGATAAGTTCTATGATTATGACGATTTGAAAATTTGCGTACCCAGAATATGAACAATCGTCACGGACCTATATATAACCTCTACGAGTTTTATAAGTCGTCATGATATGTCTATCGAGCATGACGAGTTCTGCAAATGTTTTACCCAAAACATGATGAATCGGCATGGATTTGAGATTTACCTCGACGATTTATCTTCTGTAACTACAAAAAAATTTACTATTATCATGCGAATCATAGTGTTTGTAGTAAACTAACCTCCTAATTGGAGACTCATCCATGAATGGCTGCTGGGGTTGTTGTTCTTGTGGTTCTTCAAGCTCGGGTTGTTCCACAACACTTGATCTTGATGAAACTCTTCCTCTTCTTCCTCTTCTCACATAAACCAATAAACCATTATTCGATTGTGTTTGACCAACCATATTTGTTTGCAACGTAAGTTAATCAACAATGTAAGTTAATCTACAAACCAAGCTTCTTCAAAATCCGAATTTTGAATGTGTTAATTTTTTTTTGAAAATGGATTTTAGAGAGTAAGAAATGTAGTAGAGAGAAGAAGAGTGTGTTGTTGATAAGGATATATAGAAGAGGGTATTTGTTTGGGTGTTTTTTGATTAGTTATGTAGTTAAATTAGTAGTAAGATTAGTGTAAGGACTTTTTAGTATTTGTACACAGTTTTAGCACCCCTTATAAACTGGGGTGGGATATTTGAAGTAGTGCTCGCCCCCATTAAATATGGGCTCGCCCCCAAATTAGCCAGGTTGTTTAATCCGTGGTGAATAATCTTAAAATTTTCATAATTTTCATAATTTTCATAATTTCAAGTTTCATATTCGTAAGCCTTAATGCAGTAGCTCCAAAAGATGCAGAGATTGTCTTCAAAAAGGAAAGACAACTGGTAAAGATAACCTACCAAGTTTTTTCTCATCAATTGACTGACTACTGTAAGAAATGCATAGACACATTCATTAGTGTTGTAAATTTGTAATAGTGTCTTGAATACCAGGCTTGGTATTCTGTCTTGGGCATGTACAACCCAATGTTCTCACGACCTAAAACATACATGAGACTATATCTCTTTGTTTTCCTCTCCTGTGAGGGTTTTTCTTATGCATCTGTAAAGAGAGTTGTGAGGCACCTAAAGAGGGAGCTGTTCTTGGGGGGTTTGAGAGATACCTTTGTAACTTGTTCAATCAAAGTAATCATATCGTCGTCTTCGAAGAGTGGATGTAAATCAAGGCAACTTGATTGAACCACTATATATCTTGGTGTTGTGTGTGTTCTAGATTGATTGGTCTCATTCTATTCAAATTGGTGATTGATTCTTGCTGCAGGTGCATTTGGATATAACAAATTGGTATCAGAGCTCCGGGTGGGAGCGATTTCAAATGGCGGCTAGGTATGACAT
Organism: Papaver nudicaule; assembly: GCA_023529015.1. NCBI lineage: Eukaryota > Viridiplantae > Streptophyta > Magnoliopsida > Ranunculales > Papaveraceae > Papaver > Papaver nudicaule. The sequence continues at coordinate 14,892 of JAJJMA010102162.1, read as the reverse complement.
TGAGAAATTTGATGGAAGGAATGATTTCAATCTATGGAGGCTAAAGATGAGGGCTGTTTTAGTACAACAAGGTTTGGTTAAATGCTTGAAAGGAAAGGAAGCCCTTACATCAACCAAGGAGGATTCGGACAAGTATGATCTTATGGAGAAAGCTCAACTAATTTTATTGTGCTCTTGCAGGAAGTTGTGAATGAACGGCGCCGGATGGGCTATGGGAGAAGTTGGAAAAGAGATATATGACTAAATCCGTTGCTAATCGTTTATATCTTAAGAAGAAATTGCATACTCTTAAGATGCATGAAGGGGGAAATATGAGTTTAATCGAATTATATTAGACTTGTTAAATATTGATGTGGAAATTGATGATGAAGACCAAGCATTGGGTTTGCTATGTTCCTTGCCACCATCTTATGATAATTTTGTTGATACCGTGATGTATGGAGTGAGTACAATCACCATGGAAAACGTCAAATCGGCTTTGAACTCTAAGGAGTTGAAGAAGAATTGTATTGATGGTAAAGATAGTTCGGGAGATGGGTTGTTTGCAAGAGGAAGAACGAATCAAACCGGTGGCTCTAGTAGAGGTAGATCTAAGTCGAGGTTTAAATCTAACAAGGGCGAATTTCGATGCTATCATTGTAAGGAAAAGGGACATTTCAAGAAGGATTGTCCGCAAAAGAAGAATCTTGAGAAGAACACAAGTCAAGCTAGTGCAAATAATGTTGAAGAAAGTGATGATGGAACGGTTCTTACGGTTTACACCAACAACTCGGATGATGGGTGGATTCTTGATTCGGGATGTACTTTTCATATGTCTCCGCATAGAGAATGGTTTTCTTCTTATCAAGTCAGAGAAGGAGGTAAAGTTCTTATGGGAAACAATGTCACTTGTAAAGTGATGGGTGTAGGTACAATTCAAATGAAGATGTATGATAGTGTTGTAAGGACTTTGAAGAAAGTTAGGCATGTTCCAGATTTGAGAAGAAACTTAGCCCGGTTAAATAGGAAAAAGGACATTTCCATTGGCGCAAAGTCCTAATTAGGAACATCAAGATCAGTATATAGTAAATAAATGCCAACCACAACATTACATGAAACTACAACACCCAAACGCAAATTATAAAAAATTAACCAACATCAACTAAGATTGTAGGTTACTAAGGGTCTTCTTTATCTGATTTATAGTATTTTTTTATGCATCTAAAATTGTTTTTTAAAAGATCTGTAAAAAACAACTCCGCCTGTGTAGTTCCCTGCACACCCTGTCGTAAGCCAGGATAAAGGAGGAACGTTCTTGATAGTCTTGGCAGGCTAACTGTAAAGCCCCCTGCCAAACACTTATGAAATGAGACCCAGATTAGAAAATTTGTTGGGGCGTAACCCTCTTAGCGACGTGCCATACCTGAGGAACTCGGGTGTTGTGTTAAATAGGTAAGGGACGGGTCGTCACCTCTGTACGTGCCATGTCGCCCGAATATGATGTCAAATGAGAAGGGCCGCTCCATCGCCGCCCGGATGTAGTATTTAATGAGCGAGGGTTTTCGCACTTGACCAGACGAGTGCGAGGGGCAAGGAAGCCAGCCGAGGTAGGTAGGATCCGCTTAGGTAGTTGGAATGTAGGATCTTTGACAAAAAAGCCAGAAGAGATAGTTGATACTATGACTAGGTGGCGTGTAAATATTTTATGCGTACAGGAAACCAAATAGATGGGCCAGAAAGCAAAAGAGGTGGATGGTACAGGTTTCAAGCTATGGTACACAAGAGCACAAGGGAATAGGAACATGCATTTTAATTGATAGAAATTTTAAGGATAAGATTATTAGCGTTAGAAGACAAGGGGATATGATCATCCTAGTTAGGCTCTTAGTTGGGGATATGGGTTTGAACGTCATTAATGCGTACGCCGACCGAGTAAGTCTAAGTGAGGACGCTAAATGAAAATTTTAGGAGGATTTAGATAACCTAGTTAAGGATGTGCCTAGAAATGAGAAGATTTTCATTGGAGTAACTTTAACGGTGAAGTTGGCGGAAGTGGAGAGGAGTTTGGGAGGGTGCATGGAGGGTTTGGATTAGGGGAGAAAAACTAAGAAAGTGAAGATATATTGAGTTTTGCGATAGCCTACAGAAAAAGACATTCTCATTTAGTTACCTATGGTAGTGGTCAAAACTCGAGCCAGATAGATTTTCTTCTTACTAGAAGAGAGGATAGAAGTGAGTGCTTAAATTGCAAGGTTATCATGGGTGAATGTGTTGTCTCGCAACACAAATTCCTGGTCTCCGTTTTCGCCTACAAATGTGTATTCGACAAGACAAAGGTATCAATATTACGAGGACAAAGTGGTAGAATCTCAAAGAAGATGCATCGAACATGGGGGAATAGGGAACATAGACGAGGAGGCAAATAGCATATGAGTCGAGATGGCAACTCGCATTCGGAACATGGCTGCAGAGGTGTTTGGAGTGACAAAAGGAAATAAACGCGAACCGAATAAGACTTGGTGGTGGAATGAGGATGCGCAAAAGCCGATCAAGGATAAGAAAGAGTGCTACAAAGGCTTGCACCATAACAGAAGTTAGGAGAACATACGAAAGTACAAAGCGGGCAAAAAAGAACGCAAAGCTAGCGATGAGTGACGCAAGAGGTTGGGCATATGAAGATATGTACCAGAAGCTAAGCACAGAGGAGGGTGAAAAGAACATTTACAAGATAGCGAAACTTCGTGAGAGAAAGACGAGAGACCTCATCCAAGTTAAATGCATTAAAGACGAGGACGACCGAATTTTGGTAAAGCATGCCAAGGTAAAGAGTAGATGGAGAGAGTACTTCAATAAGCTTTTCATTGGAGAGGATAACATCACCACAGTAGAGCTAGATGAATCTTTGGATGACTGGATTCGTTTAGAGGATTTAAGAATCAGAAGTGAAAGAGGCGTTTAAAATGATGAAGGTGGGAAAAGCGGTTGGCCTTAATAACATCCCCATTGAGGTGTGGAGATGCCTTGGAGATGTAGGAATAGCTTGGTTGACTAAGTTGTTCAACAACATCTTCGATCAAACAAGATGCTGAACGGGTGAAGGAGAAGCATATTGGTACCAATTTTCAAGGATAAAGGAGATGCTCTAAATTGTACTAATTATAAAGGAATTAAACTTATGAGTCACAAAATGAAGCTCTGGGAGAGGGTTATCGATCATCGCCTTAGGTGGATGACAAGCGTCACGAATAATCAATTCGGTTTTATGCCTGAAAAGTCAACTAAAAAGGCGACCTTTTTGGTAAAAACAACTTATGGAGAGATACTGAGAGTAGAAGAAAGACCTACATACGGTGTTTATCGACTTGGACAAAGCATATGAGAAGGTACTGAAGAATGTTATGTGGTGGGCCCGTGAGAACAAGAAGAAAATCCCCGAAAAATATGTTACCCTCATCAAGGATATGTACAATGGCGCCGTGACTAGGGCATGCGAAAGCGAAACTAGTGACTTCCCTCTCAAGATAGGACTACATTAAGGGTCAGCGTTGAGCCCTTACATTTCCGCGTTGGTGATGGACGAAGTTACAAGGAATATTCAAGGTGTAATCCCTTGGTGCATGCTCTTTGCTGGCGATGTGGTATTAATGGACAAGAGTATGATACGAGTAGATAGGCAACTGGAGCTGTGGAGACATACTTTAAAGTCGAAAGACTTTAGACTTAGTAGGACTAAGAACGATTACATGAGGTGCGGTTTGATACTAGGGCAGAGGATTGGGAGGTCACTTTGGACGGGCAAGTAATGCCTCTGATGAACAAATTTCAATAGTGTGGGTCTACGTTGCAGAGTCACGGTGAGATTGACGTGGACGTTCGTTATAGAATTTAAGCGGGGTGGGTGAAATGGCGACAGGCATATAGGATTCCATGTGACAAAAAAGTTCCGCTGAAACTCAAAGGCAAGTTTTATAGGACGGCGATTAGGCCTGCAATGTTGTACGGTTCGGAATGTTGAGCTACACAACGATATCATGTTCAGAAGATGAGTGTGGTAGAGATCGCTATGCTACAATGGAGTTGCGGACATACAAGACGGGACCAAAATAGGAGACTTGGAGTAGCGCCAATTGAGCAGAAGCTTATCCAGCACCAATTGAGGTGGTTTGGACATATAGAACGAAGACCTCCAGAGGCACCAGTTCGCGTTGGAAGCACGTCTGAGTAATCACTTAGAGAGGCAGAGGACGACACAGATTGACATGGGAAGAAGCAGTGTAAGGAAATTTGAAGGCATGGAGGATAGCCAAGGAACTGACCTTTGGCAGAAATGCGTGGAAGTCTGCACTCCACGTACCAGAACCATAATATATTGAGTGATGATTTTGGTTTCATTTCTAGCCTACCCCAACTTGTTTGGGACTAAAGGCTTGGTGTTGTTGTTGTAGATCAATTGCAAAAAACGTCAAACCTGGTTCGTTTAGTCCTTCTTCGGACACTGTCAACCTTGAGTACGTAACTCTGAAAATCTACATACGGAAATCTAGCAAGTGTAGTCTGTAATATCACATGAGCAAGATGTGCATCTGGAAAAGCCTAGAAAATCTGCGTCAAAGGGTTGTCTTTGTTGAACTCCAAAATTTGGAATCCTTCCTTTCACTGAATTTTTTAGGGGGTCATCCATAATCTCAAAAGTAATCAAGGATCTAGATTATATTTCTGTGCTCTATGGTTTGTATCACTAATCTTAATGAACCAATATACCAATTGTTCTAAACTCTTAACGCGGGTCCATTTGTATTCTTTTCTTGACACAGATTATTTTCTCTGATATTTTATGTCTCCTCTTTAAATTCATTAATATATTACACGTACCTAAGCCAGTTTATGTTAGATTTGGTTTTACTACTTTTCCATTTGATGTATCCAGGATTCCCATGTCCTGTTATATGCATATAATTGACTTGATTGAGATCTTTGATAGCCAAGCAAGTGTTTTATCTTTGGCGTATCAAATGACTTGGAAAAAACAAGTGGTGCCACATTCACAGTTAGCATTCTTAGAGTTCATATAGTATAGTTAACTTGATATGTTTTTGTTACATTCAGGTGGGAGCACACACCAAAGTAGAACTTGAAGAGAGGAAACTTAGAATTGAGGATGCAAAAAATTCCACCTTCGCTGCCATGGATGACGGTATAGCCCCTGGTGGTGGGGCCGCCTACGTTCATTTAACTAAGTATATACCTGAAATAAAGAACTCGATAGAAGACCCAGAAGAACGAATTGGAGCCGATATCATTGGAAAGGTACTATTCTTGTCTTGTGTCTGTTCACTTTTATCTGCAGTGGCAGATCCCACATGTAGATGATCCTGTGGACTACTGCTCTTTGTCAACATCCTCATTCATATCATTGTCAGAAATGATTGTCAAACTATCTCCAAAGCTTATATGAAGTCAATTGGAATTCCGTAGTTTAATCTTTCTTGAGTCGTTTTAGCCAACATAGCCATGTGTTACACTGACACATGGACGTTTTGATAGTACATATAAGGTTCTTCTCTTTAAATCGCGAACAATGTGAAATATAGAAATGTTTCCGTGCTTTCTTAAACCTATTGTTTTTCAGGCTCTTCTTATACCAGCATCATCAATTGCAAATAATGCGGAAGTAGATGGATCAGCTGTGGTAGAAAAGCTTCTGGCCTGTGAGTGGGAGATTGGGTACAATGCTATGACAAATAAGTATGAAAATCTTATGGATGCAGGAGTCATCGACCCTTGTAGAGTCTCGAGATGTGCACTACAAAATGCAGCATCAATTGCTGGTGTGCTCCTTTTGACCCAGGCTGTTTTGGTTGAGAAAGTAAAGCAGCCTAAGCCAACTGTTCCTCTTCTCCCAGGGATATCTCCTTGAAAGATGAAACATCTATTCTATTATATAAAGCCAACACCTCTTAGTGAGGCTGTAAATTTGTTGGACCATTTTGCCCTGTATTTATAATGCATATCTGCACTTTACATAAATAAAGAGAGGATATAACAGTAATTTTCTTCGATTACATCCCTAGAAAGATCTCTAATTTTTATTTGCTTCACTAGAAATCTCAGGAGAATGAAAAGTTCCCAATTCTTAGAAAGATCCATTAGTTTGAACAAACTTGATGACTCTCAGAAAGATTTCTCAAGTTTATTTCACAAAGAACAATCACGAAATAAGTAATCGACTTAGAATGTCCTTCAAATTAAAATACACACTGTCGCAAATTGGAAACCATCCAAAATCAGAAATCCAATTTGACATTAACAATAGATTACCTTCGGACAAGGAAGATCTTCTGAGGTGCTGGAATTTGAAGTTTTTTTTTTGAAGAATTATGGAGTTGTAGAGTGAAACATGCAAATGACGAAATGGGTGATAATGGTTGATACAATTACAGTAATGGGTGATAATGGGTGATAAGGAGAGCAACAGAGAGGGAATGGGAAAAGGAGAGGGGGAGGAAGAGTCGGAGAAGGGAAATAGAGAAGGGGGCGGAGAAATACAACTTCAGATTTTCTTTCTCTTTCATCCAAAGTTCGAATGACTAGGCTACCCTTAATCTTGAACCTTAGTTACAATATTGGTGAGACGACGAGGCAAAGAAATAAAAGCACGCGCATCGCGCGTGCCAGCTACACTAGTAATTTAATAGATGAAAGCTGACAAGCTAGTATATACTCCCTCCGTCCCAAAAAAATAGGCCAGATTGACTTTTTCCTAGTTTTTTTCAAAGTTTTCGGAACTTAATTGAACTAAAAATATTTGACTTAAACTAAGTTTTTTTTTGCTAACCCATGATACATGTCAACTATAAACCCATTATGAAAAAAAAATTAGTTCAAGTCAAATATTTTTAGTTCAATTAAGTTCCCAAAACTTTGGAAAAAAATAGGAAAAAGTCAAACTGGTCTATTTTTTTGGGACGGAGGGAGTATATGATTGTTTTTTTTTAATGGTCATTTCTAAAATACTTGTGTACCTGGGTTAAGAGAAGAATCAACTTTGTTTTTAGCCGGGAGAGAGTCAGGGTCAAAATGTAGAGACATGTTGGCAATGGGTTTGGAAAGTTTGAAGTTGCAGACTCTTAGGCTTTAAGTACAAATCTTGGTGAAGCTTTTAGTTATTTAGGCAACCAATTTTTCTTTTATTCTGCTTCACTATTTAGGCAACCAATTTTTACCCAATGTTCTTTTACTTTTTTTTTTGATCGGTACCCAATGTTCTTTTACTGGACAATTGAAATTAAAAAAATTTACATTGATGTTACTTGCAGAAAATTAGCCCACTCTTATTAAGGGAACCGTACCCGTCACAACCCTAAGGCAGCCCCACCTATACAAGCTTTCTTTTTTGTTTCTGGAGATAAATTAAGAGGTCATAAGGGAGGGAGAGGGAGAGGAAGATCAGAGCTTCTTCTGCAACCGATAGCACAAGATGATGATGCAAAAAAACAGAAAGATTTTTACAGATGATGAACCCCGACTGGCAGCGAATCAACAGCGAGAAGCCAAAAAGAGACGAGCCATTGAAACCAGAGAGATGAGGAAGTTCCACATTAAGAACCCGATAGATGAGAAATCTTTTAAATCGGATATCAAAGATACAGCAGCGTCTATGTTTTCAGTGTCTCATGGGCAAAACTTGAAAGTCCGGTGTACCAGAGATTCATACAATCTGATCTCACCGCCGACGGTTTCAGCAAGGTGTATATTGGACTGAATAATTGTTTGGCATGTCTTGTTGGAACGCAACCAAGAGCAGAACTCAGACCTGGAGAAAGTGGATACAAAAAGCAGGAATTGAGACCTGGCCTCCATAAGATTGCAGGAATGCTTGGTGTGGAGCATGTGGGTGCGCTTCTGACTGACAAAACCGAAGAAGAGGTGCTCGCTAAGCTTCGCGAGTATAGAGAATCAGACTTTGTGAAGCCAGGCAACACGCCGGCGAGGACGCTGGGGTTTCAGGCAGGTGAGGTTGTGCCTTTACCCAGTACCCGTTCAAGTGCAATGAAACTGTGTCCCAAATTGAAGGAATTAGGCATGTCTGTTGAACTCTGCGGCCGAGCCATTAAGCTGACTGAGAAATTTGTTGTTTGCGAAGAAAGAGTACGTGTGACAGAGAATGCCGCTAAAATTCTGAAGCATCTCGGAATAAAGATGTTTGAGTTTTTCCTTATACCAAAGGGCTACTGGTGTGCTTCCACTGGAGAAACTAAATATTATCCTTGGATGGACCAGGTGCCTAGGTGCGGGTAAACTGGGGGACCTCTGCCTCTTGGTTTGGAGCTAAGGGCAAAGATCAGTGATTGCCGCCGGATGCTGGTTTATTTAAGAGAACTTTTCTAGTTATTTCATGTGACACAGTGTTTATGGTTTCTGGTGCTTGAAATATTGATACAAGAGATGGTTGTTTAAGCCGTAGTGAATATAGCTCTATCTTGAAATTTGAAATAATTCAAGTTTCGTTTTCGTAATTAATCCTTATTGCAGTAGCTCCAAAAGATACAGCTATCCTCTTCAAAGAGGAAGACAATTAGTGAAGATAACCTGCTAAGTATTTTTTTCATCAAATGGACTACTGTAAGAGCCATAGACACACTCATTAGCTATTAACAGACTCACTATACTTAAGATATTATACTACTTTCCTGCTTACTTCTTCAATGTTTGCTTCGGTCTCCTAGAGGCTAGAGCAGTTTGTTCCTTACTTCCAGTGAATACTCAATTATATGTGGCTATGTGCATTATGTGAGCACCTTGAGCACCTTGATTAACGGCAATAGGCCTCTTTGTTCCGAATGATTTCCATGGTTTGTTTGGTTGCATTTCCAACATCACAGCCAAGGTGCCTGAAGTAGGCATTATAACTGTGTTATCTTTTGCAACAGATATTTTGGTTACCTTCAAGATGCCCATATGTGTGTGTGCTGGTAAGTTTATAGTGGGTGCCTTTAAGCTTTCTACCCTACTTGTTAACAACAAAAAGTAAAGAAGCTTAAAACCCTCCCTCTCTCTTTCTTTTTCTCCTGAGGCTGATCCCTGAGATTCAGTTCCTGAACCCTAAAAAAGAAGAACAAGGTCCAAAACTCTCTCTCTCTCAGTATTTAGTCGAGTTTATAATCGATTGCTGTTGATTTGGTTTGGTTCATGGAAAAAAAAAACTAGATTTATTGATGAAATTAGGGTTTAACTGATCTCATAATGTTTATCAACTTTGAATTGCTTATATGTCATTTAGGAATTCAGAGTCATTTTCTTTGTTGGCCCTGATTTCTTAATTTTGATTATTACTTCGGCAATGGATTAGTTCAATATAACTGTAGGGATTTTCTTTTACTAATTTCTGAGATTTTCCACCAATTTAATCTGCTTTTGGGTGTTTATTATTATATGATGTTCAGATTTTTTAGGTTATATTAAGAATAATAATATTACCAACTTCTCGATTTGCTTAGCAATCATTGAATTACATCTATAGGAATGTAGCATGAGGTCTTTATATTTAGTACAAGTCCTAGAATCATTGAGTAAGAGCAAGCACTATGGTGCCATAAGGCTTCTCCAGATTTAGGTTATCTACAGAAGCCTTATTTGACAAATTTGGCAACCTCTATAGCCTTAGCCATATTGTGTCGGAAACTCAGTATCTGCCTACTATTTTGCAGAAATTGGGTCTCCGCCTAAGCATAATCAGTGTATACTTGGTTCCCGCCTAAGCCATTGGGCGGAAACCGACAAAATAAGCGCATATCCAGTATCCGCCGAGCGAAAACTCGAATTCCACATAAGATGGCTTCTCTCTTTGATGCTACGCATCTTTAGCAGCAAGTAGAGAAATATAAGAATTTCTCTAGATTGTAGAGAAGCCTTACACCATAGTGGTTGCCCTTCTCTACATTGTAGGTAATCTAGAGACCATAGTGCTTGCTCTAACAACAAGCTCGGATTCGTCTATGCAATGAAAGACAATGTTAAAGTGAAAGTTACTAATTTATCACCAGACAGCATTCTCCTCATTAGAGGCTATATCTGAGTTCTGTAAGCAAGTCTATTTGGTGGAGAAGATCAACAGATTTTTTCCAAAATGACTAGTAGCTATATAAGAATTCGAGGCAGTGGATTAAAATCTCAATGTAATATAGAATTGCTCACTTTTAGAAAAAGAAACACAACAATACTCAAGCTACTAGATGTTAATTATGTCATCAATATTTAAAAGATTAAAAAAATTATATTTGGCTTGGCATCATTTTCAGATTTTCTGATGTGATGGGTTTATATAAATGATAATGTCCAGATATGCAAATTTTAAGGTAGTGGTTATGTTAATAGATGTCTATGGCGTAGTTTTAAACAAAGAACACGTGACCTGTTATTCTGAAGACTTCTGAAAAGAAGTGAATTATTGATGTACGATCGAATCATTTTTGATTTGAAAAATGATACGATGGTACATCAATAATTCACTTCTTTTCAGAAGTCTTCAAAGTAGCAGGTCGTGTTCTTTGTTTGAAATATTCGACTAGTGGTGCTTTGGTATACCATTTGACGTGGAGCTGAGTGTCTAATATGGTGTCATATGCTTAGGTAGTGTAGTGAGTTAGCCCATTTAGAGCACAACATAATGCAGTGGCGAATAGAGTAGACAATCAAAAAAGCCGCCTAGATATGTTGAGGTATAAATCCTAGTCTCTCTCTTCACTTTTTTTTCAGACCTTATAAAAGCAAAGGACTCTCAAAATTGCTCTCTTTCAGATCGGTAAAATTTGAAATTTGTTCCTCTTTGAAATCCCTCTCTCTGCAAATATGATGATAATCACTATCAACTTATCCGTTAGCTTGATTTCTGATATAATTTGATGATTTTTGTGGATTTTTTTCTAGGGTTTGGTTGTTTTTGTTGTTGAATATGGCGACTTTTGAATTATATAGAAGATCTACAATTGGGATGTGTTTGACTGAAACTCTTGATGAGATGGTTTCTAATGGAACCCTTAGTCCGGAACTTGCTATTCAAGTTCTCATCCAATTTGATAAAGTAAGTCTTTTCTTGATTTGTTTTTTGTTCTTTAGGTTGTTTTTAATTGTTTTTGTGGATTTGTTTTAGTCTATGACTGAAGCTTTGGAAACTCAAGTTAAGAGCAAAGTCACAATCAAGGTAGGGTTTCTTCTATTTATTGCTTATTATTATTGATTTTTGAGGATTAAATTAAGGTTTTGTCTATGATTTGATTTTGAGTGACTAAACTGCAGTATGTTCTTTATTTTGAAATTCAGTAATCTTTTTGGTTCTTCATTTTATCGCAACAACTAGTGTACAATCTACTAGCATAGGCCATTTGTTTCTTAGTTTCCGTGAAGTTTCACTGCCTCTAATAGAATTAGGGGCATACAAGTTACAACACCAAGTTTCTTAGTTTCCATGAAGTTTCACTCCTCAATTCATCGATTCAGCAATGTTACCCGATCATTGTTTTATGGGCAGCACAGACAGGTTTGTATAATTTTGTAAGGTGTAACTGATTATAGATTCTTGGCTGAAAGTTAACTCAATTGAGTGGTTTATTTTCATCAATAATTACGAACATTACTAACATACTGAGGTTGTGCTAGATTCTGAGTTACAATGGATCCCAAACTGGACTTATGAAATGGCAGAATTTGGATTTAGAATTTGGATCCTTGGTCCCTCTTTTCTTCGACGGGCATACAAGTTACAACACCAAGTAACTTATTTATGTGATGCATATGCGTGAAACAAGCATGATGGTTCCTTCTAGCTTCTTTTGCTAAAACCCTAAGTACAATACCTTGCAGAAATGCTAATACTAATGAGAATGGAAAGGGCTCAATTTATTATCTGGCTTTTTTAGCGGGTGAGGTACGTTCGACTTTAATAACATTAGTAAACTCCATATTGAGGGTCTTTTATGGCCTGTTTTATCATTATTACAATCGTGTTCTGTAATGGGAATTTTGTTTCTTCTTAACATGGCTGTACGTATTGCTAGTGTATATTGTTATACAATCTGAATTAGTTTTCTTAGTGCCAGCTAACCACCACTAAGAAAACTAACTTACTATTTTTTTCACTGTGCTAAGTGCTTTGGTCTTTCTAGCCGCCGACTACTTAGCTAGACCGTTACTAGATGTAAAACAGTGCCTAGCATCTACGTTCATGTCCTTGTTAGCTTCCCACCCATAGCGAGTGAAGTGGGTACTTAGATATTTGTCGGGTAATGGGTTAAATATAGTGCAGGAATGGGGATTGCTTCTGAAGAATTCCATGGGTATCGAAAGTCCTTTTTTTGTGGTTTATTTTCATTTGAAATAAAGATGATGATTTGATAATTATGCTTTCGCATTCTGTCTTTGAAGTTCTATTAAATGGAAGCTGAGCTGCCTCTTTACTAAATTTACATCAATTTCCGGGTGTCTTTTTCTACAGGGACATCTGCACACCTGTGACAATGTATGGACCTTTATCTTGCAAGATGCATTGTTCAAGAACGAGGAGTGCCAAGAGAATGTCGACAAGGTTAAAATTGTTGCGTGCGACTCCAAGCTGCTCACTCAATGACTCCAGATAGTGTGATCTCTTTTGAGTTGGTGTTGTTGATTGCACATATTACATTGTGTTTAAACAAAAAAAAAAGGTTTTGCTGGAATGCACAGTACCCCTTCCAATTTGCAAAATCTGTTACTTTGTAGACATGTCAAGAAGGGAGAGGTAGGTAGTAAAATGTATGACATGGAGATAACTGATGGTTTTTGCAGGTATTCAATTTTTCCGAAAATTAGGTTAAAAGAGTTGGAATTTATATCTCTGCAGCATAAGGCGACTTGTAGGGAAGTTTCATTTGAAAAATTGTATTTTTTCTTTGTTTTATTAGATCAGTAATGGTTTCAATCGCTTCTTCATTCATTTCTTCTCTTATAGAGGTTGAAATTCTTAGCTCTGCTGAGTCTTTTTTGTTGCATGATATTCAGAGCTTGGGAACTGGTTTTTCCAAACCTGATGTCCTTGGATTCTGCAAGTTGAAATCAAAAAGAAATTTGAAATTTATCCTCTTTTAACATTTTTAATATCGAAGATCTACCAAAAGAAGCTATTTACAAAAATGCTGATTTAGGGATCGGCAAAATTACTAGGGAGACCGGGTAATAAGACAAAATAGGTTTTTCCAAGTTTTTTTCAAAACCCCTTATCCAACATATTTTCTTAAATACTAAAATATCCCTACTCAATTAGAATTCATTAGTTGATAGGCACAAACGATGCCATTGTTCACAATACAGATGCATTCCTTCTAGTTTGCCGAAGCTGGTTAACCGGTTCAACATGCCCATGGAGTGTTAAAATTGCAATCAGCCTAGCTATAGTTTAAACGTCACGAGTAACCTCACCAGGCAAGGATGACTCGGTTGGGAACTGTATAATGTTGGTGCAGAAAAGGCAAGCAGTTTGAACTTTTGAAGTTGCGCAGGGGAATCAGAATTGCTTCGAATATTCTATATCTATAACGTTTGGAGGGACAAACACGTCAGTTTGGCCGAGTGGTCTAAGGCGCCAGACTCAAGTTCTGGTCTTCGAAAGAGGGCGTGGGTTCAAATCCCACAGCTGACAAAACAAGTTGTATTTTTTTTTTCTGACACTGTCCGATGATTTGCACTAGTTTGCTGATAGCCCATATAGGACTATTGGGTGGGCATCCAAACCATCACTGATTGGTGCTTAATAGTGCAATCCTATTGTATACGTACAAAGTCCTTGGAGCCATCTTGACCAATGTGGGACTATTACTTTTGTAATCTTCAGCACCGCTGGTTGTTTCATTTTCTTTTTAATCTTTCAATATAATTTACTTTTCCCTTTCTATCTTCTTCTGCATCGATGGACTAGAAAAGAGAAGCGGGTATTTAAGTTGGTTGCAGCTTTTCAGTGAAAAAACTACTACAGTACACCATTTTACAGTAGTAAAAGTCGTCATCTTCTTACTATCTTTGCCCATATGTGTGTGCTGGTAAGTTTAGGGTGGGTGCCTTTAAACATTTTACCCTCTTCTTAGCAAAAAGTAACAAAGAAAGCTTAAACCCTCACTCTCTCTCTTTCTCTTCACCATCCCTGAGATTCATTCAGTTCCTGAGCCCTAAAAAGGAAGAACAAGGTACAATACTCTCTCCCTCTCTGTCTCTCTCAGTATTAATTCGAGTTTATAAACGATTGTTGTTGATTTGGTTTGTTGTATCGCTAGATTATTGATGCTTAATTCATCGGAAAAAAAAAAAACGAAACAAGAGCTTAATTTTATTAATGACATTAAATTAGGGTTTAACTGATCTCAAGTTTAATTGATCAATAGAAGCTTCTGTTTCATTTAGGAATCATTTTACTTTTAAAATTTTTGATTATTACTTCTACAATGGATTAGCTCAATAAAAGCTCGCCCCAGTATGTAGGGAATTATTTTTACTAATTTCTGTGATTTTCCCCAATTTAATCTGCTTTTGGATTAATATATGATGTTCAGACTTTTTAGGTTAAATTTAATAAACATTTTGAATCCAACTTCTCGGTTTGCTTAGAAATAATAGAATGCATCTCTATGAATGGAGCATGAGGTCTCTATTTTTAGTACAATCTTAGAATCATTTAGCAACAACAAGCTCGGTTTTGTCTAGAAAATGAAAGACAATGTTAAAGTGAAAGTTACTCATTTATCGCAAGCCAGCATCCTCCTCATTAGAGTGTTCGGTAAAGCTGAGTTCTATAAGTAAGCCTGTTTGGTGGAGAAGAAGATCAACAGTTTTTTTTTTTTTTTTTCCAAAATGCTAACTCTAGTAAATACACTAGAATCGAGCCAGTGGATT
>JAJJMA010102107.1:0-11491 GCA_023529015.1 Papaver nudicaule | reverse complement strand
GGCAGGACAATTTCAAGGGCAATCAACCATACTCCTGATTGTGGAATGAACGGCTAGCCCATTTACTAACCCCACCCCACTACCACTTCTAGTGTTTGGTCCTCTTTAGAGCATTTCCAATGGTGTTTGGATGTGAATCCTATATGAAGACCTAAAAAAGAGGGATTTCATTAATGTTGAATACAAATAAATTCTAATTTTTAAAATCATCTCCAGTGGTAGGTGAATACATATATATTTTGATACACTTGTCGTTTAGTTATGGAATTTGATTAACAAAATAAATTAAAAACAGTAACAAAATAATGTTATTGATAACTTGGGTTTGGAAGAGAGTTTCTAAATACCCAAACTCTCATCCAAACTCAATTTGTCAAATCATATTCAACTTTAAATATACAAACACCATTGGAGAAGTTTTTTGTGTGTAAAGTTTCTAAAATCGTATATGTCATCATTTTTTCCCAAACCCAAACACCATTGAAGATGCTCTTACCAATTAAAGTGAGCCACATCATGTTCTAGAATCATCCCGTCTCCATTGTAGCAACGTCGATTATCGGAAGCGTAAAGGGTTAGTAACACACGAACGCTCCCGTATCCCCAGAAGAAGAGAAAGAGTTTTTCCCCGCGCTTCCCAGAGAGAGAAAAAACAAAACATAAAAACCCTCTAAAACTTTTTCTTCCCAAACTCACTCATCTCTGCTCTTGGAAAACACCTTTAAAAAAAAAAAAAAAACCTAGAATGGAGAGCTCATGTATGTTTTCTGATCTCTGGGAAAAACTCTTTATCTTCTCTTGTTTCACTGTGTTTTATTTTTAAATATTTTTTTTTTTTTTTTTTTAATTTGCAGGTGAAAGATCAAGATTTATACAAGCTTTTGATAGAGTAGTGGACGATCTGGAATTTTCACCAAGTCTGCTCTATTCTCCCCTTAGAAATTCTTATTATTTAACTATTTTTCTCGCCTTCATTTTAATTGTTTTTCCTTGTTTTGCATGCAGAATCAACCTCGCCACATTTTGAGTTGTTTAATGCTGCTTTCACTGGGAAATTCAATAACTTCAAGTGTAAGAATAAGATTTTTTTTTTTTTGTTTTATTTTTAATTTCGTTTTGATTTTTGATTATTTTTGTCTGGTTGTTTTTTCAGGGTTGGCCTTAGGTTATGCTAAAGGTGAAGAGATTGGAGTAGCAGATGCGATTGGGAAAATTACAGATGGTAAGGGAAGAGGATCTCTGCATTTTGCAGCTTTCGGAGGAAGTTTAAACGTTTGCAAGTACCTGCATGAGACGTTAAAACTTGATGTGGATGTCAAAGATAAAAATGGTATTATCTCTCTCTCTCTCTTTTTTTTTTACTAGTTCTTACAATATGAGGATTTTTGTCACTTCAAGTCGTATATTGAGTCGTATTATATCCCTTGCTTTTCAATTGTTTTCCATGCAGACAAGTCTATATTTGTCAATTCTCATTTTTGTAGTTTATATTATAGATTTGGTTTGGGTAATTTGTTTGTTAGTTGTTTCTTCTTGGAAAAATCAAACTCTATCATTGTGGGAATCATAGAGCAATGAGAATACGATTGCTCACTATCGGAACACTTGTTTTCTCATTATTGAGTCCTATTGAGCTATCATGGTATCGAGTCTTATTGAGGGGAATTCATTTTCCTTTAAACCGTTCACTGTTTGCTACTTTAACTGTTAAGTATAAATTCTCCTCGTTGTATCTGTTCAATAGGTCACACACCTTTGTATCTTGCCACTGTAAAAGGGTGTTTGGACACGGTTATGTATCTTCTTGAAAAGGGGGCCAATGCTGATGCATCAGATCATACGAATCACACTCCTTTGCATTGTGCTGCAAAGATAGGTACTCTCTCTCTCTCTCTCTCTCTCTCTCTCTCTCCAGATGGTACCTTAAGGCTTCTGTTAGATGCTAGATCAATTTACATCTATACACTACACCTAATAGTAAGTTATAATTGGAAAGTATTGTGACTGCATTAAAAACTTCACCTATCTGGGCCCACTGGCCCACTAGAGGATGTACCTCATTGCGTAAATTAGATTCTTAGTGCCAGTATGTGATCTCCATTTTACTAGTAGAGTTAGCTACATGCTAAGGCTAGGTTACCTCTTAAGGAGGCACAGTCCCGGCCAATTTATTGGATCAATTAACTCACAGTCAGCCAAAAAGATATCATACTAATGACCACTTTGCCTGGGTACGGTCAATCTACAAGTGAGCTTGTCCTTATTTGGCAGTCTAGATATATCCTAGTCCCCACTTTTATTTTCAGGTCAGTGTGAAAATGTTTTAAATGCATTCCAGTGATTCAGCAGACATGGCAAAATACTCCATCTTGGGGTCGTTCTTGCTAGTCCTGTATAAAGCCTAAATTTCCTTAAAGTAGGTTATGAAGTCTGAATATGAATAAGATGTTCTTAACTTTTTACCTGGAATCTTTATTTTGAACATATATTTGGGAATGCGATTCTTACAAGGTATTATGTGCAGGTGATTTGAAGATAATGACCTTGTTACTTTCAAGGGGTGTTCGTGTAGATGTTCCAAGTGGGTCTGGCACTGCTCTACTGGTGGCTGCTTGTACTGGTCATCAAGATGCTGTTAAGCTGTTGTTGAATCATGGTGCAAATGTAAGTTTGGTTCTTCTGCTGGAGTTGCTAAGGTGGTCGATCTTTAGAATGTTAGCTTCAACTCTTAAAACATACCAAGTTACCTATCTTTCGTTTCTGTAACTTCATTATGCAGTTTATTTTTACTTATATAAATGCCGACGACAATTATCTCTCTATTGGAAAGTAACTAATGGCACCTGTTTACTCAATTATCATCAAACTTAATTGTCTTTCTTTTACTATGCAGCCTAATTTTGCTAGTGGTCATGGAGGTATGTTTAGACCACTAATGTCAACGATTTTTTCCAAGTCATGGGGAAGTCTGGAACTTTTGCTACAGGTAACTAAATTCTTAAACTTTTTGGTCGCACAATGTTTTATTGTTTAATTACTCAGACTTTAGCCAAGTTTTGGAAGTTGTAACTTTATGTTCCTTCACAAGTCACAAGAGGTGATAATCATTACTATTCATGTGTGTGTGTGTGCGCGCGCGTGTGCGTGACTAACTTCTTCTTATATTGACCAAGGCAAATATTCACTGCCATTACTAAGGTAGATTTTTACTATCATGTTTTGTTGACTAACCTCTATTGACTAACATCTAACAGGGATTGTTTCAGACCAGCTGTTCAATATTTGTTTTGGGTATTACTGTGATCTTAAATTTTAGAGTTAACTAATAAATTTCTGCCATAAAAAATTGATGTAAAATTTTTCCTATTTTTCAAAATTCTTTATTTTTTAAATGGTGTGTCCATTTCTTTTTATTTTTTGTTTCAGATTTTTTTGTTTTAATTATTGATGTAAATCCAATTCTTCGCGCTGTTCAAGCTCTCAAAATTTTATTGAAATCCTGATCAAAAATCAAAAGATTAATATGGAGCCTTATAATTCTTATGGGCCATAATATTGGAGTTATATTTCTGGAGATTTTTACTAGGCATTCGCTGAACCACATGCTTCTGTAAATTTATATCCCCATTATCTTCTGGAAGATACAATGTATTGTACAAAATATCTCCAGAATGTATCTTATACATATAAAAGCACCTTTCATAGCTTTTGTGTCCTGGAGCATGTAATGACCTTTTCCAATTTGATATATATGTATATAGGCAGGTGCTGACCCAAATGCTACATCAGGTGGAAGTACACCTCTGGAATTTGCAGCAAAGGATGGATATGTAGATGTCATTAAGCGCTTACTGGAAGCTGGTGCGGATCCAAATCATAAGATGAATGTACGGCTGCATTGCTCCAATTTTTTTTCTCTCCAAATTTTAGTATCTTCCGAGAGTATACCATCTCCACATAGGCACATACAGATAATCATGCAGGTTCATACAACTGCGTCATAAGTTTTGTGTTCTAGTGAGGATTAGTTCTTCGCCTATATTTGATACCTTTGATTGTTAATGTCAGTAGTCTGTTTCATATCTGTCACACCTTCTGAAGAAGAAATGACTGTATAAGATTTCCCAATCGCGTTAAACCTTATTGCAATAGAATTTTAAGTTGCATGTTTGGTTAAAACTGAAACAGTTTGCTGTGTGACATTCTGTTTCTTATCTAATTTTGTTTTTGTTTATTGCAGGGCGGGATGACAGCATTAGAAATTGCCGCTATTGAGGGCAATCATCCAATCGTTGCGGTTCTATTTCCTGTGACATCTCTCATTCCAACATATCCTGATTGGAGCATTGCCGGACTAATGAGGCATGTAAATTCCGATGAAAACGAAAAGCAGGTATGGAGTTTATATTTTAAATGCCAGATGTGTTCGAACTTGGCTTCATTTCCTTGCTTTCATGGTGACTTAGTAAATGGGTTCTTCTGGCTCGCTTTACGTTAATAAAAATCATTGACAGCTTCATCTTTCCCCTCCACCAGTTCCTCAACCTCTAGCAGACCTCCCTTCTAGTGTATGCCTTCTTTTTCGCTTCCACTATGAGTCATCAAGTTTGTAATCCTACTCTCTATAAACGTACAGCAGCACTGTCAGGTTATTGAAAGGATAAATAAGCTGTCCTACCAATATTCTCGGAAACAGCTATGGCTCGCTTTATAGCAGGCCAGGTTCAGGCTAGGTGTGCTTGAGTTGTTAGCATGTAATTTCGTCTGTGGCTATTACTAGACAGGCGAACTTGTTTGACACATCCAGTTATGGTGCACCAATATTAATTCTCACCATCGCAAATATCTTATTCTTGTATGCATTCACTACTAATTGAGAACTTTGATTTGATGTGATTTCACCAACAATTTGAAAATCATTGGCAGAGGCTAGTCCATGCAGAGGAGAAATTTCATCAGCTAAAATTAAAAGGAAAAGACGCATTCCAGGGAGAGCAGTATGTCATGGCAGCGAATTCATATATAGAGGTACTTGCAGTCGACGAAATTCTTTACGCTTTCGCGTCTAACGACCCTTAGACGTCCAAAATGGTTAATGGACGAGAATCTATATGGCTTGTATGATTTGTTGCTGGAGGTTATTTGGTAGTCAAACCATGAATAGTTGGACTTATTTTTTTTCTTCTGTTTTACTTGTATATTCATTGATCATGAACAAGGATTGAGTTAGGACCCAACCTTTCTTGGTCTTTGTAGCACGCCTCATGCATGTCAGTTATCTTAATAGATTAACCAATACTGTGTGTATAATGAGTCCAACTGGGTTATTTTTGTGTCGCTAGGTAATTCTTGCTTCGTCACTGAACTGTTCTCACATTTCCTTAAACAAGTGAGCATCCAGGGTGTAGATAACAATTTATTTTAATGCATCTTCCTTTATTCTAATATATCATTCTTTTTATGGTCTCAAACTTTTTAATGAAAACGTAAATTAGCTCTAGTGTGTGGTGTCATCTGCTAGTTCTTTTTATTGATTTTGTCATCTAAAAGTTTCTGGCTTACTTGTAGCTCGTGGATTTACAGGAAGAAATATATGCCATGATTCCATTATATCCGTATTAGCAATTATATCAGTTGTATCTCACTTCCTGCATCAGTGACTGTGGATACTTTTAATATACTGAGTTGACATCTATCAATATCTTTCCTCTCTCTTATGTTGACTTTAACGACTTAGTCCCTTTTGTAAATGGAAATACAGGCCTTGACTATTTTTCCAGAAGATGCAGCTGTACTATCCAACATGAGTGCCTGTTATGCGCGTCTGGGTGACGGAATTACTGCATGACTATGCCATGAAATGCGTGTATGAAAGGCCTGAATGGCCTAAGGCGCATTATAGGTTAGGTGTCGCGCTCAATATGCAGAAAGTATGTATCTCCCCTCTATTTCCTTACTCTCCTGTTAATGATATCCCTTTTCAACTCTTTGCTGCGCTTTTTGCCACAGAGGTATAATGATGCTGCAGATGCATTTCTTAAGGGTTTGACGCTCGATCCGGAAAACAAAGAGCTTAAAGATGCGTACATGTAAAGCCTAAACCTTCAATTCAACACTAAAAATCCTGATACGATATCTTTCAGCTTTAGTGATCTATTGTTTCTTCATACTAATATTGTTTTGTCTCTTTACAGGAAAGCTGTCGAAGATAGATTAAAATCTGTTTAAATGAAAGAATAGGATGCTGAGTAATGTGGAGACAAATGCATTAAAATGAGGAATCACTTGCGAACATATTCTATAGATTTAAGTATTGTAATGACGTTTTATGGTAGCTGAAGTATACGGTGGTAATGACGTTTGTTTATAGGGCATTTTACAACGAAGGTATGAAACCCCAAATGTCATATCTGGGTTCTGATGAAGTTATCTTTCGTATTTTGAGAAGTCACTTTTGCATAGGTACCCTGCTCACAAACCTAAGGTATGAAACCTTCAAGTCTGGTTGGTAGTGTTTGTTTATTTGCTGTAGTCCGCAGTAGTGCCTTGCTGTGCTGACTGCAGCTTTTGAAGTTGCACATTTCTGGTCATTCTTGCTTTTACTGCTGGTTATAATTTGGTCTATCTTAATGATTTTTCTATTTAGCAAATATCTTATTTAGTAAAAATGAGAAGGCTGTAGGCTTGTTGAAGTGTTGCAAGCTAGAGCCGGGTATAGTCAACCATGCTTTCAAGAAATAGACTTTTCGGGTATGACATCCACAAATGCCACAGGCCCACAAGACAATGCAACAAATATACTGGGGATGGCTAGAAAACTGCTAAATCTTAGACATTCAAGCAGGCCATGGACATTTCATGTAATGGCACCATGGTTTTAAGCAGTTACACCATGGTTCTGAAAATCGTAGCGCCTCTTTCTAATTTTTAGGCAGGCGCCTTTATCCCAAAATGCAAATAGACAACTCCTAGTAGCATTTTAACTTTTAAGAGAGAAAAGGTGTTATTTTCTTGGAAAATGTAGAAAAACATTACCTTTGTTCATATTCTGAATCTTTAGCCCTTGGAAAAAGGGTGCAAACCAGGAGATGATTTTGACAACTCAGTAGCTATTTTATTATCCAAGAGTGTCAAACTGTCAATCACAGTAGATTTGAGGAATAATTATAAACTTGGCTTGCATCTTTTTTACCTCACGTCATTGGGGCATTGAAAAAACTGGCTGTTATAGGGGCCGGCTGAATTGTTACAGGGGCCGGAAAACAATATTGCTATCATAGGGGCTGTTATAAGGGGTGTCCAAAAACAATGAAAAGTCTAAATTACCCTATTGATTTTCGGTTGGATTAAACCCTAAAATCCAACCGAAATTTGCTTGCTTTCCAGATTTTCGTCTGGATGTTTACAGTTTTGCATGCGTAATTTGCAGACGAAAACTAGTTTCTTAGATAGTGTCACAATGATTGTAGCCGAAATTAATGTTAAATGTGAAAAATGCAGACGGAAATTGAGTACGCTAGATTTTGTTTTTTCGTCCACATATATCCAACCGAAACTGTTAATGGCGGCACTTTCGGCTGGGTTATAGTCCAAAATCCAGACGAAATTTGCCTTTACAAAAACTTTTGCTATAGAGAATTTTCAGCAGGAATTTTCGGTTGGATTTTGGAATTTTCGGTTGGATTTTGGGATTTTGGAGTTGGATTTTGGAATTTTCGGTTGGATTTTGGAATTTTCGGTTGGATTTTGGAGTTGGATTTTGGAATTTTCGGTTGGATTTTAGAATTTTTGGTTGGATTTTCAAGGGGTAGTTTGGAATTTAAAAAATATGTTCGATAAGGGGTTTTGAGAAAAAGCTATTGGACAACCCTATTTTGTCTCATTATCCGGCCCCTGTAACAATTCAGCCGGCCCCTATAATAACCAGTTTGAAAAAAGAATGGGTGCATAATTCAAAATTTTTTGAAAACTCGATCACCCGGGTGTAATTAGGCTATCCCTTATCTCAGTGTCTAAGATACCCCCACACATATTAGGCTACCGATTAACTAAAAACAAGTTACCGATTAAGCTAACCTAACTACAAATTAATCTACTTAGCCACCGATTATCTTAGGTTGTTTTATTTTTGTTATTTTGAGAGAGAGTTAGAAGAAGAAGAAGAAGAAAAAGAAGAATAAGTTTTTTTTTGTTTTGTTGAGATGGTTGTTTTGAGTGAGATTGAGCGAGGTGAATCTTCTTCTCTTGAAGATGATCATGCTACGAATTCCTCTTACGTTAAAGAAGCCATGGATTGTTGGAACTCTACCATTCTAGAGAAAAGCCATGAACAAGAGTGTTTGGAAGAAAATCAAGAATCAAAGAAGGGAAAGGAAGTGAACTCGACTCCAAATGATCAGGTAGTTCTCTAATTTGAAACCCATTAGCTTGTAATGGTTGATTGACGTATGAAAAATCAAAGTTTGCATGCCTTGAATGTTGCAGTTAGAATATTCGGTAGATCCAGACCATTAATGGAGCCACCGAATATCCCAACCACCATCCGTACATGCACAATAAAGTAACCATTCGGTCGCTCGAAATCTTTTCTAATCTACCGAATGTATACTCGGTAGACTTCTAAGCTACCGAATTGTACTCGGTGGCTCAAATGGTTGCCGAATCATAATGGTTTTTGGTACAGAATATTGGCCAAACCTCATCTATATTCGGTTGCTTAATTAGCTACCGAGTGATGCTTTCCAGTACTACTCGGCAGTTTGTCATATTCATCGAGCTACCGATTGTTGTTAATTTTCCAATTTAGTTGTCTAATGTTTTCAATCTTCTTTGTAGCTTGTACCCTTTGGGGACCTTCCCGAGGATGATGTTGTTGAATATGATTCATATTTGCGACCCGGAGATTGTATAGTTAGATTGTATTGTACTGGCTGGTCGTGTCTTCTCTTCGTTTTAATTTCCTTGGCCCTAATGTATACCAAAGTACAAAACAAAGAAAAGAAAAACTAGCATATCAGGTTCTAAAACAAAGTACATGTGTCTAGCACCACTCGGTGGTACATGTATCTACCGAGTAGTGTAAAATTGAAGGCACAAAACACATACTCGGCAAGCAAAAAAGCAACCGAGTGTGGAGAATTGACCCTCGGTAAAACAAAATAGCTGCCGAGTACACTTACTCGGTAGCTCGATAAATAAATGAGTTACCGAGTGGTGTTAAACCCTTCGGCAGCACAAACATACTCGGCAGACAGAAGAGCTATCGAGTAAGAAAAATTGTTACTCGGCAGGCAAAATTGCTACCGATTATACCTTAAAAATTATACAGAAAACATATGATATGAAATATCATACTCGGTAAGTCAAAAGAGCTGTCGAGTAGTGTATAATCCATAAGTACTCGGTAAGCAAAAGAGTCACCGACTCTGTAAATTTTCATACTCGGTAGCTTATAGAGCTACCGAGTTATGATGTTCATACATAAACCCTAGTTTTTCTGGGCGAAAAATGGAAACCCTAATTGCTAAATTCATACACAAGCTTGAGAATTACCTCACTGAAACCATTTGTGGAACTAATTCTGGTGGAACCACTTCTTTCAATACAGCGTGCTCTCTCTCATCTCCTTCGAACCAATTTACTTCGTCGGGGTTGAATGTCCGTCGTCTTCTTCGCCAAATTCTCGTCGAATTGAAGGGGGAGTAGAAGAAAAAGAAGTATTTGGACTAGGTGAAGGAGGGGGTGCTGTCTCCTTTCCTTTATTCTTTTCGGAGCCATTATATCGACGATGAATCGTTATCGAATCGACGCTTAACGACGAATAATCAACGATGAAATCAAATAATTAAGAAGCCACCGAATAGAATTGGGAATAGGGGATGAGAATGGTGGTGAAAGAGAAGATAGAGGCGGATTTGGGTGGTGGAGGAGGGGAAGGGGAGGAGAAGTGGTGAGGAAGGGGAGGAGGAGAATGAAAATTTTGAGTTCTCATTCGGTAGTTTTAGGGTAATATAATCTCTCAAGGGTAGTACAAACATTTTACATATTTGGGAAAGGGTACAACAGGTTTTTCGCCTACCCATTTAGCCACCCCTTAACACGTCCAAGCGGCTCGTCGAATAACCGAATGACGTGAGCTTTTTTAGCTATGTCTTTTGATTGACACCTCAAGAGAGACCATCTCGCCTAACAAAACACTTTCAAAAGCGATAATCATGACGGAAGGCAACACCAAGTAAATAGCAGAGGAATCGTACATAGTGTTTCTACTATTGAAAGGGAAAATATAAAGAAGAAAATTTTCGTGTGAAGACTTTTTTTTTTTTGAAGGAAAGGACTGCATATATTAACGTCAAAGCATTACATAGGTGTTTACAACCATTGATATGGTGTTTCCAAAAACAAAGTAAACAACCTCAACAACAACTTCCAAAAAGAGTGTAATGCTCCTAGTTACCATTGGTGTCGAAAGGAAGGTCGAGTACAATAAACTAGATCGAATCCACGAAGACGAGAGGCGGATGACCACAAAACCAAACCACTGAGGTGTTGCCATGCACCGAAGGTTGACGGCAACCGGCCATTTACAAAAATGGCCTGATGTAATGTATCCTTTAAGGTAAAAAGGAAGTACCCCATGATGATGAAACCAAACTTTTTCCTCATCCCGCCAGCGCTTCATAAGATTGATACTAATCCATGATATACCTTCATACTTCACAAGTTTCAATAGGACACCGCAAATGATGCAGAGAAAACTAGCTAACCTAATAGAACACATTAAACTAGAAACATAAACTAGAAACATATATATAGTACTAAGAACACCGTATAAGCCTATTAAACAACCTAATTCCAGATACTCAGTTAACCAAACATTCTGGAGAGTCGTCTTGTATGTTGTAGTGGATCCATCAGTAACCTGCAAGTAGATTAACAAACAAGACAGGAGGGGGAGGGAGTCTCCAAGCTGAATAACGATAGCCAAGTACGAAAAGATAACCAAGGAATCGGAGTCGAGGAGCGACGAAACAGCCTTGGGAGGCAGATACAGTGAACACAGAGAATAACCAAGATCTTCAATTCTGACCATCTCCCACATGTGCAATCCTAATTGAGTAGCCTTGAAAGTTTCTGGATAAGACATAAATAAGTACCAACGGGCCCCAACTATTCGCGGGAAAGGCCTACCCTTCTTAATGGCTCCAACTCTAGTCTTTTGCACCGGTGTACATGTCGAGCTACCTTTAGAGTAGATCGGAAAAGGAATCCACCTAAAAGACTGAGAAGAATTGTCTTCAAATACCAGAAACAAATCTACCAAGACCAATGAGATAAAAAGACTCTGAATTACACCACCACGTCCAACAGATTCAACCAAATTCCCCCGCCGGGGAAAAAAGTTGTTAAGTCCTTTGTAGGGGCATAATTCGGATGAGCCACGAGTCACCATCCTAGAAGAAGAGTAAGACAACGCCTTATGAACGCAAAG
>JAJJMA010102104.1:11280-24090 GCA_023529015.1 Papaver nudicaule | reverse complement strand
AGATTCTTGATTATATCTTAGATGTGTTTATGCTTAAGTGTTCTTGAATAGATCTTCATCTAATACCCTTGGGTGTGATCTCAGAGATTCTTAGACTCACACATCCGTCCTAAATGATTGTTTCAGAAGGGGAGATTAGAGTTTGCCCTGTATATAGAAGGCTAATTCACAGGATAAGACGAATGTATAATTCTTGATAGCTGATTTAGAGGCTTCAAGAAAATTGAAGCCCCTCGACTTTTACTTCAAATATCCACCCTACTTTTTTAAGGGGTGTCTAAACTTCGTGAAATGTCTAAGTTATCCTTTTGATTAATCTTAATATCCCACCTAATTATACGTCACCCTAATTATAACAAAAAAACTTAATTATATTAAAAAAAACCAAACTTCAAAAATCCAAACATCATAATATTTCCCTCTCCTCCCCTCTCATCTCTTACTCCCCCTTCCCCATTCTCCACCATTTTTTGATTTTCGATTTTTTTGACCATGG
Source organism: Papaver nudicaule (assembly GCA_023529015.1). Classification (NCBI taxonomy): domain Eukaryota; kingdom Viridiplantae; phylum Streptophyta; class Magnoliopsida; order Ranunculales; family Papaveraceae; genus Papaver; species Papaver nudicaule. The sequence goes on along the minus strand of JAJJMA010102104.1, from coordinate 23,594 downwards.
AAGCAACTAACAATGCTGGAACAATGGAGCACCTAAGGTAAGCATCTAAAACCCCTCGTTTGTATTGAAAACTAGGTCAGATTCACTCCATGATAATCAAAATCCGTAAACCAGAAGTACTTACGGCTGGAATCTGTAGAACAGCTAGCCATAAGTTACTTTGCCATTAAAGCTTCAGATCCAAGCCGTATAAGTTAATATTAGTAGTCGTAACTTACTTACGGCTAATAACGATACTCTAGTTAGTAGTCGTAAGTTTTTTTTGAATCAAAATGCATTTGTCGCAAGGTTACATGCCGTAAGTTTAATTTTGCAGCCGTAAGTTTAGTACGGCTGCTTACGTATTTGACTTATTAGACGTAAGTTACACTGACAACCCATTTCTCCCTTCTGTCTCTTATATTTTGTGCATCAGAGAACCAGAAACGAGTCCCTTGATTGCACCCACTGAAACAAGGCAACAAGACATTCCAGAATCAAGTGTTGTGATTGAACCAAATGAAACTAGCCAGTTATTGAGCAACTTCCACAACAAGGTACAAAAAGGGAGTATCTACCTGCCATAATATCACCAGGTCTCAATATTCTACCACTATTGGGCGATGAAAATGATACTGGCCCCAGGTATATCCCTAGCACTTGTGACTTTAATGCACGACCAGTTCGTAATCTTCGACGCAAGAGAGTTGGTGAGGTGGACGACGTTCTTTGTCGCTATAGAATTTGTGTTGCAGTAGAACGTCTTCGTCCACTTGTCGAGGCCAATGGCGGACCGAGCTTTGAACTAATCCGCAGCCGAACGTGGTTTGGAACTGGAAATGTTAGTTGATTTTGATTATGTGTATAGTACGGATTCTTCTTTTATGTTATGTGTAAACTTAAACATCTATGGGTGAACCAATTATGTGTTTTAATGGTTGAATATTAGTAGTTATAATCATCTATATTTTGAAAGAAATTAGTAGTTATGTTGTATTTACTATTTACACCCGCAGAAATAACATGCTCTCTATTTGCACCACAATTGGCCACATGTGCGGAACACACACGCACATTAAAACCCTTAAAAAGGCAAAGGGGCTTCAAATTTTTTCTTATCTTCTTCTTCTTCTTCTTCTTCTTCTTCTTCTTCTTCTACGTCTCCTCTCTTTCTTTCTCTTTTTTCTCTTTTATTTCCTCGTCTCGCTTAATTGGCGATTACGAATACTTTCATCGGCGATTAAATTCTATAAAAGCATGACGAAGAAATCAAAACCAAAGGAGGGCGAAGAACAACCCACTCGACCAAGAGCGGTTTTCTCCGAAAACCCACCGCCACTATTACCACCTCCATTACAACCGCCTCAACAATTTCAATCCAACCCAGAAATGGTTTCCCAGAGGTAACAATTGAAAACCCATCTCTCCAATTTCAGTTTTTGTTGCTTAGATTAATTTTTAAAACTGAAACTAGGGCAAAATCGCGGTTACAGTGTTAGTTACGGCTACTTAGGTTTTCACGGTTGTAGACGTAAGTTCCTTTAGTGAAACCAGAGTTGTATCGCAGGGTTAGCAGCCGTAAGTAAATATTAGCATACATAAGTATAGTTACGGCGTCTAAAAAATTGACTTTGCAGCCGTACGTACTCCTGTAACTTTTGGTTTCATAGTTCAACCTAGTTACGGCTGCTAATTCCATATAACTTACTTACGTCTTCTTACAATAGCCACTCCAGTAGACGTAGGTTAGTTACGTTTTCCTGCTTCAAACCTTCTCTAGCCGTAAGTAATTTCTTTCATTGGTTCTATTGTTCCAAACAGCCGTTGTTCACCTCATGTTTACCAAAGGCGGAAGAAAAAGGGAGATAATGACCTGACCCCTGTTGCTTCCCCCCCCATCTCGTGGGGGTGTTAATTTGCACGCCGGCAACAGAGGTGCAAGGGTAGGCCTGGTAGATGAGGGAGGTAGTGGGACCGGTGAACATATTTTGGAGGATATTGCTCCAATTGATGTTGCTGTAGTTTCTGAGGATCCACAACCAAATCTGTTATTGACACAAGCAAGCTCGTCTCAACAGCCAGCACAAGCAAACTCATCTCAACAGCCACCACAAGCAAAAGAAAGGAAGAAACCTAAGAAAGCTGGACCTAGACACCAAAATATTCCAAAGGACGGGTTTTTACCACCAAAGGACGACGACAGACGTTGGGGTGAGGCGGAGGATCCAAGTGTGTTAATTAGTTACAAGCATTCGTGGGCTGCAAAAGTTTGTGAGCAAGAGGTATGAATCAATACTTATCCCACTTATAATTGTTTTACTATACTCTTACTTTCAAAATCTAAAATTGAAACGTTTTGTATTTAGGATCATAAAGGTGCAGTTTTGTATTTGAAGCACCAAAAGGGCGTGATTTGGCGCATTACTGAATAATGCGAAAAGGTTCAGAATCTGGTTAAGTGTTCAGCATTGTGGCCTGGCATTCAGAATTCCCAGGTTGTCCATGACAGTGTTGTGATTGCTGCTTTGAGAGAGAGATACTGTCCTGAAACCGACACCTTGCATTTTGGCTTCGGCGAGATGACTCTCCTCTTGGACGATATGAAGTCCATTGTCGGCCTCATGAAGGAAAAGCGGTTCACGAAGGGTACAGTGAAAGGATGGCTTGGCCACTATTGTATAATCTATGTTTCCAAACTCTTGGGTGGAACCAAGCCAAATGTGAGGAGGAATTCAATATTGTTTCAGCACAGACTGAGGAAGACCTAAGAACAAGCGGAAGAAAAGACTTGGTTCGAAAGGTAAAGCTTGATAGGTTGAGGGCTGAGTTCGGGGGTACAACCTCCTCGGAACTTTCTGATGCTAGGGCTACCCAGGTGGCCATAGCTTTCTTGTTGTACCAACTTGGTACCATTTTCTTCCCCGACCATAGTGGAAACCGGGTGAATATTGGCTACCTTCAGTTGTTGAGGACCATTAAGGGCACCCACGACTATTTGTGGGGTTCGGCAACCCTTGCCTTCCTTTTAGACAGTCTTAGAAAGGCCTCGAGGGCGGGTGGTAGCAACATTGCTGGAAATGTTGGTATTTTATAGGTAATTTTTGATTTCTCATCTTCATTTTATCGTAATATGTTATGTTCATTTTCATTTGATTTGTAACCCAACGTTATGTTTTCAATTTTAGTCGTGGTTTTATGACCATTTTCCAACACTTAAGATACGGCCACCAAAGAACCGACACTGGAAGAAGGACAAGATTCCTGAGGTTGATGAGGATGATGAGGACGATGAGGATGATGAGGATGATGAGAATGATGATCCTAATGACGATCGCCCGACTGGTATGAAGTATCCCTTCGAACAAAACCAAGTAAGAAAGAAGCATCATAAGATAGAGTGGTTGAGGGAACAGTTAGATGCCTTAGATGCATCCCAAGTGGTGTTTGATCCTTACATGTGTATAGACCCGGAGACGGGGGAAGACAATCGTGAGATTTCACCACTTGCTGACTACAACAGGCCTATCTTTCATCTTCATGGGTTTGTGATGACTAATCCTAGGCGATCGATGTCTCCGTCAAATTGGTTTTGTTCAGACTGTTGTTCATCATGAGAACTTCAAATTGCAAAAGGATGGTACTAAAATTTACAACAACTACATCAAAATGGCCTATTCTCTAACTCCATCAACAACTGTATGGAACAATCGTCATGAACCACAATACAAAATCCCTAGAGGCGAGTTGATTCCTGCATTGGGCACAAAAGATGCCACACCATTATTTGCCATGGTTCCACTCTTGGGGTCATCCTTATGTGATCAACCACGATCCGGAAGCAATCTGATGGATCGAACAAGAGAAACCAAACTCAAGAAGGCCGCTGAAGGGAAGGGGAAGAAATCCTCGGAGTTGTTGAGTAAATTGGCCAAAATTGGGGTATGCACACTATAAATTCATCATAGTTATTTCATCGTAGTTTTCATTGGTCATAAACTAATCCTACTTATGTTATTTTCAGCAAAAACGAGTGGAAATGCTGGTAAAGAGCATGTGTGCCCACATCTCTAGTGGCAAAACAATGAGTGTAAGTAAACAGGTAGTCCTTAAGAACCAAATCGAAGGAACTCATGACCTTACACCCAAAGGAGATGCGCTTTTTCAAGACCTTGATAGGGGTACCAATAGGTCGCGTGAATCCTCATCTTCTCGCCAGCCTCCTGAAGTATCGTATGAAGAAACTGAAGAAGAAGATATTGTGGAAGAGGCTATTCAATCGAACTCGAGGCGGTGGTCCTCGCATTGGTGAACCAAGTGGTAGTCGTGCTCCCGGTGATGGTCCTCGCACTCGTGGGGGTCGAGCTGGAGCAAAAGGCCGTGCTGCAAAAAACAAAGGAATTGCTTATGAGTGAAAAACTTATGTTTTTATGAGTCTAAAACTTGTTATGAATTTGGATTTTATTTTAGCTTGTTTGGATATTAGGGATGCTTTAGTTTATAGATGTTTGATCTTTAGTTTATGGATGTATGTTTGGTTTTGTTAATGGATGACTTGGTGTTTAATTATTCGTGTTTGATAGGTGTTTTAATGCTTTGTTGCACAAATATTTGAGTTTTCATCGAACTTACGGTTAGAAACGATTTTATGGGACCAGCCGTAAGTAATTTACGACAAAGTTGGGATGCCAGTTAGTATCCGTAAGTTACTTACGGTAAGGTGTCTATGCCAGTTAGTGGCCGTAAGTCTGGTAAAGTTCAGTGAACCTTGTGTTTGCAAAGTTACTAGCCGTAGATAGGTAGCAGGTACCCGTAAGTCATCTACGACTGGTTATATTTTATCGTTTTCAGCCGTAAGTAAAAATTCAAATTTCAAATTTTTGAATAGTAATGTATTAAACTAATTGTAACAAGTCGTTGAGAGGCTCAACGACTCTTTTTTGAAAAGCTTAGAGCCGTTGGACATTGTTTTCCTATAAAACCCAACCATTTATTCAGAAAATTGTCACATTCCAAAACCAAACTCTTCCAAAGTCTCTTTTCTTTTGTTCCATACTAACCTTTATCTCTTTACTCTAACTTTAGTAATCTGAAAATGGCACACCGACCTGTTGCTGGTTCAAAGTTTACACAGATGGAAGATTTTTTTCTTTGCGCAAACTACATCATTTACTATCCGTCGAAGGAGCAATTTCGGGCTTTCAAAGGAAACTTGGAGTGAGGCTTGCCTCCAGATACATGGTGGGACATTACTGCTGATTTTTGGACAGAAACCAAAAACCCAATGACACGGACAAAATATGCGCTTATGTCTCGATGGTTTAAAATTCAAAGACGGGTTCGTGAATTCATGAAACTAGTGGCATTTATCAACCGATGTTGTCGTTAACTACACCAAATTTAGCGTTTTGAAACAGAGTCAACCTGTTTCAAATCGGGGTTGAAACAGCCGACCGCTGTTGCAAACAAGGGCAATGCAAAAATTTGAAACAGCTCACTCCCTGTTTCAAATTTTGGGTTGAAACAGGGGTCAACTCGTTTCGCAACACAGTCAAGCTGTTTCAAAATTTTTTTTCGAAACAGGGAAACTGTGTTGCTATTCTTGGTCATAGGATAAAAAAAAAGGTTGACTTGACCTAGACCTTGACTCCAAGTCTTGACCCGGTCAAAAATGGTCTTGCCCTGGTCAACATTATTCCTGGCCTGAGAATTTCTGCCGGAATCCGTTCAATTCCGTTCAGTTTCATATCATTTCCAGCTGATTTCCGGCCATTTTCCGGCAAAAATTTGGGCATGACATGGCTGTTTCACCTGCAATTTTCCAGGGGACTTCACCCAGAACACTAGTTCCCCTGAATTCATTTAACTCATTCATTCATTCAACTCATTCATTCAATCCAATTTCATTCATTCATTCTTCATTCATAATATTCAGACCTTAAGTAAATAACATAAAACCTAAGTTACACAGTTATGTTTCAGATCCTAAATAATAACTAAGTTTTAGACCTTAAGTGAATAACAAAAGTTTTGATACCTGGAAATCATGTTACTCCAACAACTTGACTCGATTGTAACCTTAAGCAAATAACAAAAATCATCGCCACAGCCAATCCACATACTTATGAAAGATCCATGCAAATCCATACGCCTGCAGTCTATAACCTGCAATCAATCTTGCTGTGATGAACTAGCAGACGTATGGATCGGCATGATTCCTGCATTGGTATGTGATCTTGGCTGATTCTTCGCTAATCCATCGCCACAGTAAAAAACACACTTGAAACAGACCACTTGCAAAAACATAAGACAATAAAAATTAGCAACAAAGCAAGTTTTTCTGTAAATATAAATGAGCAACAATCAAGTCAACAAGCAAACATATGACTAATTTGAATGCATGTACATATCATTACCTTATTTCATAAAGCACTGTCCTTAAGTGGATTAATATATGGAGCATACCACTGCCTATAGTTATCCACCTTCAAGTACTCCAGCTCCAAGAGCATAAAAAAAGAGGTGGAGATCAAGCTGGGTAACCTGCAAAATATTAATACGTACGTAAGAAAATAAAATAAACAAATATGAGAAACTTAGAGCCTTTACAAGTAGAACGCAGACTGGTCCTTGACTCAGGAGCAAGGTTGCCCACATAAACAGTGGTGTATTGTGTATTATTTTCAGGAGCAGCTTCGCTCTTCATCTCTTGACCATCATCTGCACACACAAATTTATCGTCTGTTAAAAAGTTAGCAACTACTTCCTTGCATGTACATTCTATAAATTTAACCCACCTGAAGTTCCATTTGAAAATTCTGCCATGCTTTGAGAATCAAAGTTGTGTTTATCGTCGTTGACACCAGCACCTTTTGATGCCCAGTTGCAACGTATCTGTCTACTGCCACGCCACTTTCCTGCACAATGCAAAGAGTACAGCAGAACTAGAACACTGTCAGATCTCATTAATACTGAAAGAAATGGATCAACGAAAAGTATCTTAGAGGCAAATGAACTGATTTTAGAGCACAAAAGGGATGCAGGAAGGTAAAAACAACTCACGAACCATAAGAATGAATTGATCTTACAATAAACTACATTAAAACACCCATAAGAGATGCAGGACAAAGGGAAAAAGGACTCACGAACAACTAGAATAAACATAGAAGCATGCAAATAGGGTAGCATTTGTAACCTCGGGGCTAAGATCACCAACAAATATATTGAAGTGACCTGCAACGCAAATAATGTCCTAAGGATCAGTAAAAAAGCACAAAAAATATACGAAAGAATGTATATTAAGGGAGTATAACATCACCTGAAGTGTTCTCTCTCTGACCACTAGCATAGGCCCAGTTAACCTTAATCGGTTGCCCAAACCTGGAAATTTCACAATTCATAATACAGGGTCAGAACAGTAGTATAAAGCAGTGAGCTGAGTAAAACAGTAAAAACAAATTCAACAAAAATCCACTTACAAATGTCTCCCATTAAGACTCATAATAGCAAGTGTAGCTGATCTACGGTCGCAGTAGTCAACAAACCCATAGGAGGACTGCAGAAAGAAGCAGTAATAAAAAGGTCAGCAACTAAATCGATTTAGTATAAACAAACTCAATAAAATGACAAAATGGAATCCCTCACTGGCATCCACTTCAAACCTAACTATATGGCTTACAAAGATTCCCATTAACTGATGCCACATGAAGACTAAGCCAATACAATGAAAACTTACTAATCTTTTTTTATCCCGATGAGCGTACATCCTTCAAGAGGACCAGTGCTTGGGAAAACCTCTTTTTATTGATCTTTCTCACACAGCAAGCCAAATGAACCATTTATATTGCACATTCAAACCTCAAAAAGGAACCAATTTATTGACACATAAAATGCTAAAAGAGGAACCATATTGTTAATATCGCAGAGGAACCATTTTATCACTTATAAAGCTCAAAAAGAAACCATTTTGAATGATTTTCTCACATTTCTAGCTCAAAAAGGAACAATTTTTAACATCAAAGGAACCATTTTTATAGATTTTTATACCATTTTTGCAGCGTATCCCATCTTCCTAATTTCAATTTTATAACCATAATCTCAAGTATAATCCAAACCCTTATTAACAATACTACACAGAAATCACCTAAACAACAAAATCCGTAAGTAATAAATCAACCAAAGAAGAATGAAAACCCTAAAAAATCAGTGATTATGAAAATTAGGTTTTTTACCTTTGTAAACAGCACCTTCGATTATTGACCTCCAACTCGGTAAGCAAGAAACCCCATAAGTAATCAAACTCAAATAAAAATCAGATTCAAAAATCAATTTTGCCCTAATTTCAAAAATCAAAAATACTTACCCTAGCCCTAGCTTTTATAAATTCCCCAAAATCGAATCTTATGATTCGAAGTACTACAGAATTATCTGAATTAGGGATTAGCAAACAGTTACAGTGTCTGTGATTTGTTGTCTCAGAACCTTGCAAACCTTCGATTCTCTGCATAACGATAATAATAAGTCAGATAGAAATCTAACCAAGTTGAAGTAAACAGAAGTGAAGATTCACTAACAAAGCAAAGAACTTTACTATCTTTTTCTTCTGGTAGATATGAACTCTTCGAACCCTAACCTAGTCGCAGAGAAACGAGAGGCAGAGACGAAGAAGAAAAAGAAAACTAAAATGAAAGAAGACGACTGAAAATTGGTTAAGTGGTTGGTTTAGGTCATGGTCATGGTAAAAGTCATGGTCAGACTGGGCATAAAAAAAAATTAGGCGTTTTAAAAGGTCAAACTTTTGGGTGTAAACATATCAGGGTGTCTCCATGTACCTACGCGAATGGCACATGTGAAAGTCAAGGATGTTGCAAATCCGAAACAGGGACCAGCAGTTTCAATTTTGCAACATAGGATACCCTGTTGCAAATTTTTTTCCCTGTTGCAATTTTGCAACAGCGGGCCGCCAGTTGCAAAATCCTGTTGCAATACGGGTAATTTGGTGTAGTGGTTTTGAGGGTGAAACCGATGAAGACATTGTCAAGAGGGCTCTAACGGAATGGCGTCGATTGCACAAAAAGGAGTTCAAATATGAAGCTCATTATAGGCAATGTAGGAAGTTTTTTGTGAATCTTCACGGTAGCAATGGTGACTTGATATAAGTAAGTCGTAATGGTGGTAAAAAATAATATGTAAGGCATCTATGTAAGAGTTAAAAAAGTTTTTATTTGATGGAAAATGTATGTTGCAGTATTTATTTTTTTTAGTCGGACAGGAGTACTTACGACTACTGAGGTTACCCTGGTACCAGCCGTAACTAACCTACTTTGAACCCAAACAAACTTGCCAGCCGAAAGTTAAGTTACATCTTATAAAGAACACTAGGAAGAATCCGTAAAAGAACATACAGCTAGACTATGACAGCCGTAAGTATTGAATTTCATAAAACAAAACTTGAAAACATCAAGTTTTTGCCAAAATATTTCCATAATCCAAAATACATTCATCATGATTCAACAAAAGGAACAACAAAAAACATCTATCACCAACAAAAGATTGACATTCCTTAAAATATTGACATATTCACCAAAATCTTCAAGCTTCTTCTTCATCTTCTTCACCGGTCAAATCTCTACACGGTTGTTGGGGTTGTTAGGCTCGTTGCGACGATAACAAAGCATCCCAAGTGTTCATTTCCGTCTCATATTGTCCACACCATTCCTTAGCTATGTCTCTGTGCAAAGTTGTAAGGGACAACGGTGGTAATGGGCAATCATCTTCTAACTTAGGCCCTATGAAATGATTGCCTCCAATTTGTGCAATCACAAGACGTCTAGGCTTGCCAAGATCTCCATGTTCTTGACTATACCTCGCATAGTAGGGAGTGTACGTGTTATTACCACCACGAGAGAAGTAGTGAACAACGCATTGGAATTCATCGGCAATCAAGTGCCCGCATTCTGGAAATGCCATCCAATTTCCACTTGACATAAGATCACCTTCCCCAATGAGTCTCCTATTCATTGCCTCTAGCCTATCAATGTCGTCCCCGAGACCCGACAACAAATAGTAGTAAACATCCGGATCGCTATTTAATCTTGCATGCAACATCATCCTAACATAGGTGGGTTGGTTCACCCCGGGAAAAGGTCCTAGTTGTTCCGATGTAACATGGTAACCACAATTTCCATCGCCCTCTACATCTTCCATGGAGATTATGTAGTCATGAATTATAGAGGGAAGTTGCTCCATCCACTCATAATAAATCATGTGGTAAGGCCTATGGATGTTACCAAGTTCATTCAGAGGGGTTCTACACATTCCACGAGGTTCGCGACGTACCTCCTTTCCATGCTTAAAAACCTCCTATTGTCAAGCTCTTCAACAACCACATCCGAGGTGCTTTCCTCCTTAGCTACCGGGGTGCTTCTCTTCTTCACTACCGGGGTGCGATTCTTCTTCAAAACTTTGATTGGTAGCCTTACTATTGTTTTTCCGGGGGATGTTGCCAAACCCTTGCCTTTGCCCTTCACATTTCCTTGTGTTGGAATCCCCTTGTCTTTGCCCTTCACATTCCCTTTTGTTGGAGTGGGAATCTCCTTCACATTGGGTTGATGACTTGTTGAAGATTTTTTCCGTTGGAGGTCGTTTACGTTTCTTGTTGTTTTTGACAAATGCTTGAAGGGTGCAATCCATGTCGTCTAAACCCTTTACCTCCTTCAAGTTCTTCATCATCTCGAAGTCTTCACTCTCTCGTTGCTTCAACAACTCAAAGCCCGAAGGGTCTCTTGTCTTTGACGCAATATTTCTCTCTCTTGCATTTACACGAGCAACTTTCCGGGGAACCTTGGTGTTAGGCCTACCCCTACCATTCTTCTTTTTATCCGGTTCAAAAAGATTACATCTAGTGTGTGCATAAGCCCATGCTCGAAACCGTGCGCACCAAGATTGCCTTTGTCCCACATTAATGTCCTTCCAATACTCCATTATTGCTTCATATTCATAGTCTCATTAAACTCTCCCCCAAAACCGTCATCGAGGACTTGTTCTTGGAATGAAAGTTGCCTCCAAAATGAATCGATCTCGCCAAGTGGGATCACACCGTCCTCGTAAGTCGCAAATCTATGGCAACATGCGAGTCCCATGGAGGACATGTTGGGACAAATACACACATTGGGGTCGTATTCACCATTAATAAATTTCTCTCGTTCGTTCATAACTTGCTCGATAGCCCAATAGGACACAAAATGGGTGATCCCTTCGAGACAAGGTTCGTTAAGGTATTTGGTGTGCATATGCATTCGATTCGATTCAAAAGCTCCCTTAATCGTATCTAGATTAGCTTTAAAATACCTTTTCATGGCATTGTAAACCTTAACAAATCCACCATCACCATTTAAAAGATTGGTTTTGAACCGGCCGTGAGAGGACTCCACGGAACTTGTTGCTTGGTTCTTGTAGTGCTTGTGTTGATTGGTGAAAGCCGCGACAAACCGATGCTTGTGAGGGAAACCATTCCTCCTCCAAGTACCTTTTAACTTCGGGGATACGACCCCAATAGCTCAACATCTCACTTTCCTTCTCTTCATATTCCTTGATTGTGAGTGCCCAAACCAAGTGATCCCATTGTACCGAGAGCTTTGCCCATTCATCTTTGTTGAACTCTTCCAATTTTTTCAACTCCTCCAACCTTTCCTTCATTTTCGCTTCCAGTAGTTTCTTAGCTTTGATGTACTCTTCTTTCATTGTTGGTGCGATAAGAGGCTTGCACTTTACTTGTACACTATTCCATACGTGAAAAGTGCAAAGCATGTTGTGAGCATCCGGAAAATCACTATTGATCGCATTCATCAAGGCTTGCTCTTTGTCGGTAATGATGACTTTAGGATAGTGATCTTCATGGTATATATACTTCACTTGTTCCAATGCCCAAACATAGCTTTCCTCGGTCTCGTCCGTCATATAACAAAAGCCGATGGTAAAAGGTTGCTTTGTAGATGTTTGACCAACTAAATGAAAAAGAGGTAGATGGTACTTGTTGGTCTTGTAAGTGCAATCCAACAATAGAACTTGGTGATTGCACCGTGCCAATTTTATGCCGGATGAGCAACAAACATGTGAGTCACTTTGTGATCCGCGTCCTCCTCGAAGTAACAAGTGAATTTGTCTTTTAAAGCTTCAATTTTTTTTTGTTGCATCTCGGACCTACCTTGCCATTTGATACTCTTTGCTTTAGCGGTGGCGTTGTAAATTGTTCTCAAATTCGAACAATTTTCCGGGTTTATATGTTGGAGATTGCCAAGAATATCACGAGGAGGTATATTTCTTTCGTACATCCCTTC
>JAJJMA010102104.1:0-11270 GCA_023529015.1 Papaver nudicaule | reverse complement strand
GGAGGATCGTGGTTGTGACAACCGCTTATCACCGTCTTCAAAAACCATAACCCACTTTCCTTGTTTAGAGCAAATTGGAGTCTAAAAGGGCAACCCGTTTTCTTTGTGAAGGTTTTTGGGGTCTTCCAATTAATCTTCCTAAGCTTCGGCACGGTGCCTTTTTTTGCATGACTCTTATACACTCCACTACACTCGCACAACAATTGAAAACGGTTATAGGTCACATTACTTCCTTTGACTATCATGCACATCTTCTTTTTAGCATGTGCAATAGCCCATTGGCGGCTTCTTCCTTATCCGACCATGTCTACATTAAACCCAATAAACAAATTAGAGATCAAAACGTTTGAAATAATATTTAAAAACACGCATTCTTATACATAAAAGGGTGCAATTACAATGGTTCAGACATCATAGTGAGCGGTAGTGTCATGCCAAACACGAGAAGCCGGTGGTTGATTAATAATGGGAACACGTATTGGCGCAATCTACACAACATAAAAAAAAAAAAACAAGGTGTTAAATTAGTCACCATTGTAAACTTACGTCTGGAAACATAAGACGTAGTACAAGTTACGGCTCAAACCGATACTTTCGTAACAAGCCGTAACTAACCTTTTTCGAAAACTCAAAATTATTCTATCAGACAGCAGTACTTACGACTGGGTATTGGTGCTCATTTAGTGGACGTAACCTTACTTACGGCCACTAAGAACACAAATTTAAAAGCCGTAAGTACAAACTTTAAGCCGTAAGTATGGGCATTGAATATTCCCATGCACAGACTTACGTCTGGTAAGATCACGTCGGGCATAGCCGTAACTCATGTACGGCTTGGAAAATCCCCAAATTGTAGACTTACGGCTCGGATCTGAAGAACTTTCAGCCGTAAGTCTGACTTACGGCTGCTGTTTCAAGCCGTAAGTTCCTTCTGGAACTCACAAAAATCACATTTTTTACGTGATTTCAACTTTGTTGAGAGAAATAAAAGCATACCTGATTGTTTTCTTGAGGTTCTTCTTCATTGGGGACATTCAGGTGTTCGTAATCTGCTGGATCGACATCGTATTTGTCGAGAAAATCTTCACATGTGCTTACAAACTCTTTACCATCAAAGAAATTGTATAATCCTTCATTTCCTTCTATGTGTCTTTCAATGAAGTCGCCTTCAATGCAAGGGGATACTTCTAGCTCCATTTCGGTGCTTGATTTACTCATTTTGGTTGAGTGAATCAAAAGTTGGGTTTTTGGAAAAAAATTGGGTTTTTTCTCTCTTCTTCTTCTTCCCTCAACTAAAAAAAATTTTCAACTAAAAAAGATTTACTTAAGTTTTTTGGTCTTTAAGTAATTTTGTTAATCATGTTTTACTTAATTAGTGATTATCAGTTTGGTTTAGTTAAGTTAATTATGTGTTAACTTATAAACACTAAACATAAAGGGTAAATTTGGTATTAAATAAAATTAAACATAGGGGGAGAGCAAAAATGCTATTGGGAGACCGATAGTTGAGGGGCTTCAACTCCTGTACTGCAATGGTACAGCAATAGGCCAACTCACATTTGATTTGCCTCCAGAATCTGACGCCGTGCGAAGTGTATCTCATTGCAACCTGAAGATCTTCAACAAGACGAATTTTAGAAATTATGATGTGAAAAATAATAGGTGATCGTGGAACGAAAAAAAAGTGTGTAAATCCAAATAACCTTAAATATCGGGGATAACATTGCAAACTACCTCTAATCGAAAGCGTATGGATCATCTACATAAGGATTCAAAGACCCTTCAGAAAACAGATCACCAATGTTTGATGGGCGTGTCTGGGTACCTCCGTTGTATACCTGCACAGAGAATTAAATACCTTGAAGGATATACATTATAAGCAATCCTAAAATAAAATTGAAGACCACATAAATAGTATCACGTATAATGAAATTTTCCCGGCTTCTTTACTAGTGTGGTATATGTCAATAAGCCACGACATACCAGAGCAACTGTCAGACAGAATAGCCAACCAATTCTAACCATTGACTCGCATGAACCTTTAGTCAATCGACAACAACTTTAACAAACATAGATAACAGGATGGAAATAACTTAATAGGCTAGGCTGACATGTTTCTACAGAGAAACCTTCTTCTCTTAGATATGAACAGGAAACAAAAGACTAAGAAACATTACAGGTTAACAAGTCATAATACCAAACCCAAGAACAGCAAAACCCATGAGTATTCAAAGGGAAAGAAACAGAATCGAGCAGATAACCAGATGTCCAGAAGGCGTAAAAGCTGTAAGCTGGTGACCTCGTGATTTCATGAACTTTTTATGATAATAAATCTTACAGATGAAGCATATTTCAACCATATCATCTAGAAGGCAGTTAACTCCAGAAAACGAAAAAAAAAAAAAAACCTTGCTCAAGATACTAGCCAGAAATCAAGTTCTACATACCTCCTTCACCTTCATGGCATCTTTATTGGCCCTAGTTCTGGGGGTAGCCACTCGCTTAAGCTTTGTTGGATCCTGTATTATACAAAAACAATCCATAAATCTGGGTAATTAACGACGAAATGCTCTTACAATTATCAATGGAAATACTTCCAAGTGAACAAATAGGTACCTCAACCATTACTGTGCTTTTCGTTTTACGCTTCGTAATACCCCCATTAGTCGTTTCAACTTCATATTCACGGCGTGTTACCTAGATGACGCAATTGAGACAATAATACAATTACAATCATTTTAACAGAGATTTAAATTTCGATTAGTAAACAAGCGTTTCAGATTTGAAATTGACACTACATGTAGAGTATTATAGAGAGTTAAGTTTTGATACAGTCATAAACATTCATCATGTTTCCTGCATTTTGGTGTTTGTGTCAATCTTATATACTGTACACCCCACAAACAGCGTAAAAAAACATAAGATAATATAATTCCACAGGCAGAAACATGGAGTTACTATCAGATTAGAATTGATCATCAAATATATTTACCTTCTCATCATTGTTGGGCTTTGCAACAGGATATTTACTTCTTTCCTCACCATCAGTATTCCCCATGTTGATTTCTGATGAAATGGGATAGTTCTGTAGATAAAACAGAATTGGATTTCTCCAACAAAATCCTTCACTAACAGAACGAACACAACTATTTACCATTGAATGAACCACAAAGGCTGAGTCAATACAATAATTTATCAATATCTAACACCTAGGAAGCGTCTTTGTAATTAAGACAAATTAATGCTTATGATTTTCGAGGAATAGGCCAGACTAGGGCAGTTCTCAAGCACAATGGCTAAAGGCCCTGATACTACCAATATAAGATAAAACCATAATTATGCATTTCCTATTAAAAGCACTAATTAGAATGAGAGGTAGCATATGTATCATAAACTGGTACTTTACATCGAAAGAGAAATTGTAGGTCAAGGATTTTACTGGCAGGACGATTCAGTATACCTCCTCAGACAACAGAAAATTGAAAGTACCACTAAACGCCAAACCATTCTAGGTGCTCTCTGGTAAAAATCATAAACTCAGAGCTAAGATGGTGATCAGAATGGTTTTGGTAGCATTGATATGAAAAGATGTCTCTCTTCAACGATATCTAGAATCTACTTTTGAGATTATGTTCTAGGACAGTATAGTAGTTTTTCCCTAGCAAAACAACTTATGACTATCTAATATCCTTATGGATCCATACATACATACCCAACGATTTTTAGCATGTTTACTATACAGACAAAATAAACACGAGCTGAAGCAGCAGACAGAAAGAAACAAAGGATGAAATCTAACCTTTTTTGATGTCACTTCTTGGTCCTCTTTTGGATTCCCGTCCAATGCTTTCCACTGCATTTGCAACAAAGCTCTCTGCCTTTCTTCCTACATATACCCAGCAAGATAGGTTAAAATATAGCACCTACATGTCAAAAAAATATAAATTTCCAGAATAAAAAAAATGAATCTAAAAGAAAAAAAAAAGAAGAGAGAATATACCTTGGACTTTTGATGTCCCAATTCCTCTTGCAGTTTTCTGCATTCATCTTCATGTTGACGCTTCAGAACTTTCAATTCGAGGTCATATTCTTCTTTTAATATTCGAGTTTTCTACATTTGAACACACATATTCACAGTCAATTAGTTAGATTATTCACAGTCATTAGTTAGATGTGCAGTGCAAAGATAAAAATAAAAATCATAGTTGAAAAGGGGAGGGACACTGACGCAAACCTCTTGCAATTCATCTTCAACCTGAAGCTGAACTTGCTTTTAACTCTTCCTCATGGTCATCCCTAAGATCCTTTTCTTTTTTATCATAGTCTTGCCGGAGACGACTAATCTGCAAATCAGAATATTAGATGCTTTATCAACGTACATATGGTGTTACAATTACAGAAAAACAGATGCCACAAATACAGATTTAGTGTATCTTCCAAATGCACTTTATTTTTCTTTGATGAACAGACAAATATATTAGAAAGGAACTAGTCAGTTTGGCTGTTCAAAGGGATTACATGAGTAGTCGTAGAGTTGCTGCAACTGCGTCTAATATTTATATACCTACTCCAACTTTTTGATGCAAACTAGCTAAAGCAGTAATGTGCTAACATGTATACCAGAATAGGAGTTCTTTCGGTCAGGGATGCATCAACCCATAGAAGGATGTGGACCACAATCTACTAAGGTTTATACGTACCAAAGAAGCATGTTGCTCCTCGGCTTTCATTAGAGATTGCCCTGACTCTTCTTTGCTTTCTGCCAGTTTTTTGTCACATTGACTTCCATTTCTACTACAAGTCTGTCTACCTGAAGGTTCAGATTACAAAAATAAATAAGAGGCGTGGATTTTTAAGGAAAAAAATAACAAGTAGAATTCCATACCTTCTGTTTCTCCTGATTAACTATATCCAGCTTCTCCAGCTCGAACTTCCTCCGGATGTCATTTACAGCCTGTAAAACTCCTTTCAGTTCCAATGAAGTAATCGGCATAACAAGAGGGGGTTTGTATATCAGATCAGAGAAGGCATTACGCCATTACCTGATCATTCCTTAGAGAAATTTCCTTCAAATGTTTACTCAACTCTAACTGTTTGCTTTCCAGCATCATATCATATTGCTTTTTGGTTTCTGAAAGCGTACTTTCTGCAGCAGCTAAAGATGCCTGAATCTGCAATGAGCAGACAGTGTTACTTTATCTACAGTTAACTCTAATAACACAATAAAAATGCACCAATGATATTTCTCCAACCTCTGATTTTTGATATAACTGAGATTCTCAAAGTAACAACAAGGTAACGTTTCTGGTAAATAGAAAGATAAAACCCTGCGTATATTTTGAAAATCATCACTGTACACACCAAACAACAGAGAATTCCGGATCTAGCAAATAATTTAAGAGATGTCAGGAGTTATTTAGTATCACACCTCTTAAAACTCAGCTATAGCCCTTCCCAAGACAATTTAGACAACGCTGCACCCTGAAAGACAATAGTAAACACATCACTCCAACATAAAAGGTCTTAAGATTACAAAGCTCAATTCTGCCTTGAAAACAAGCTAATATTGTTATGCACCAAGCTCAGTTCTGACCTGTTTCCTTCACATATAGGGAAGAGACATGGATTATGGCAACATGATCATACAGAGGTGAGCACTCTACTTTAGAATTCCCTTTGCATAATTTGCAAAGGGAGAACCCCTTACCCACAAGGTGACGCACCTTTTTTCTACACACCACAAAAGAATGCATCGTCAACAAATCAGCGCAAGCATAACGCTGAATACACGTTTACAAATCATATGTCTACCACCATCAACTCTGAATACACGTTTACAGTTCTATACGAAGTAGGTCGTGGTCAAATTTAAGTTGCTGCTTAAGTAACAAGTGGTATCTATGTGCAATAAGCTGCGACCCTCTACTAATATTATAAGCTCCAGAAATGAACTTTGGAGCACTCTCTGTAGAGCTCTTTTGATCTCAAAATGAGTTTTAAGACTGAGATCCGAAAACACATGGGCAAGACCAGTTTTTGATTACTAAAAATGTGATGCTAATGGGATCACAATTCATAAAATCTGCGTTATTAGATTTGTCAAGGGGTCCAAAGAACTGTCTAAAGTCTCCCTTGATTTTAAAACTTATGGTCACCAGAATGAGACACTACTGTGATAAAATGATTTGTGTTTAAACTGAGAACTTGGTATTTGGAACTTTCAGCATAACATCTAGCTACTGGGTGTCGAACTGGGAAAAACTAAATAACTAAAGAGCCGAGGTCAATGTATTCTGTATTATCTCTAAAAGGTAGATTGCTTGTAAGTAAAGTTGAATAAGAAACTACCCTTTTAGCTTCAGAAGCACTTGGCATTAGTCGAATAGTTAGAGAAGAAGCCAGTGACACAGTGATGACTTCCCCAAAGAAAATACCAGCAGCTGTACCAAGCTTACGCAATGGCTCAGGGACACCTCCCATCGTTACCTCTCAAGATACAAACTAATCGTGCTCGGTTAAGCTACAAGACAAAGAATAAATTATATGAGCAATTTGGCCACACATTTCGTATATAAAAACCAAATATATATGGTTCTTCTCTATAAAGTAAACAAAACTCAATTGATCTTACTTCGGTTAAGCTTATTCTAATGATAATTACTAAGTTTGGTAATAAATAATTTTTAAAAAAAAAACTCTATTAATATTTCTATGGGGCATTTTGTCAAACACTATGTATTCAACATGGAAACTTTGCTATTTTACATTCTAAACTTCGCTATTTTGATAAGGTAAGAAGGTTTGGGATATGCATACCTGCTGCAGAAATTTATTCTGATACCAATTCAAGACTGATGATGAACTCTGTATTGAAGCTAAGCTATTGGCCTTAACTTGGGCTGCTGCTACAGAACATAGATTGTGTGTTAATTTTGCAAGTACTGTACTAAGAAATTACCACTCAACAATCTGACAAGAACCTGTAAAAGAAGACTCCATACAAAACAAGAATGCAAGCTACGAGTTCACTGAATCTGGAATTTCATAAAAATGATAATAATAGTGCAGGTCAAAGCCTTCCAATTTTGGTACTCCTACAGTTTGTCTAATTTAGGGGTTAGTGCTCTAGATACTAGGCATGAAAGAATGAAACCACTTGATGGATCATTTTATAGCCACCGCCCAATAAATCATTTCATTCTTTTTCTCACTATTCAGATACAACTCTCACTCTTATAAGACCCTAATGGGGAAACCGATCCTAACAAAACCTGCATTTAATGTGCTATTTCTCAACCTAGTGGGCATGTTGCAGCTGATATTCAACCAGGACAGTGAAAATCTTGTGTTCGGAAGTATCTGATAATATCATGCATCAATAGAAATCTGTGTTGCTTGAACAAGAATGACAAGCATCTCTATCAAGAACTGGTAATTTCTCTGAAAATTATATGAATTTTGGGGGATGCATGACCAAAGATGAACTGGTAACACCACTCCTTATTCAACTTTGCCTAAAGACAGGGGTTGGATTCGTTGGAACTCGATACTGACCATGCTTATGAGATTGCCAACAGATGCAAAGCTTATGTAACTAGGATTACTTTCAATTAAATACTAATATAGCATGCACTATTGCAACTTCTAATATGGAAACGGAGGAAAATGAGAAAAACTTTAAATTGGATCCCATAAGTATCTATCAAGTATCAACTAATACTAAGAAATATGAACGAAATAAATTTCTAAAGCATGAGCAGTACCAAGATGGGTGACTGCTTGGGAAGTCCTCGTATTCCTTTCTAGCCTACCCCAACTAGTTTGGGACTAAAGACTTAGAAGAAGAAAACACAGTTCCCAATTGAAATTAGTTCAAGTGACTAACAAACACCCATTAACACAGCAATATTAGCTGCATATAAAAACAGTCACATAAAATGGAAATTGATGATATAAACACATACTAAAATTATCAATACATACCTGCCAATAGTTTTAGGTTCATAATGAGGTCACCTTGATATCAATATCTAAATGAAACCACTATAGAAATTAAGCATATGAATATTACCTTATAAAGCTAGCGAAGATTACCAGCTCCCTCAAAATCACTGCAGTTGTTTAATCCGCTAATCACTGCTTTCCAAATCCTCAAAATCCTCCCCCTCCCCTATTATCTGCGCATTTTCTTCTCCTAAATCCTTCAGGGAAACTAAGGTGTGTTTGTGTGGAAACACTTGAAGACATATTACATGAGCATCTAAAAGGGCTTCCCAGGTTGATGAAGTTGCTGAATCTAATATATTGATAGTGCCCTGATCGCAACGTAGAAAAGAGCCACCCCAGGCAAAAGGTTCTTTTTGCTCAAGACTAGCCACTTGACTCCAAGCCCATGACTGGTGTTCCTCCTGTTCTTTCATGCCATGATTATCGTTCTTCTTCATCAACAGCCATACTTCACTAGATTCATGTCCTTCCCTACATTGACCAACAACATAATATAAAATCCCACCACCAGAAACCCCTATCACCATATTATAACCACCACCTTCATAACTATAAGCACCCATCAGCAAAGGAGGCGGTGGAATAGGCTCACGAAACTTCTCAACAACCAAATCAAATACCATAACCATTCCTCCTTTAGTATTCCTCCAATGAAGACATCCATTCAGAAACACACCATGTGTATCTTCCCAATGTAACTCAAAGTTGAAACTCAGATCAAACTGCCCAACGTGTCTCCAACCCCTACCACTTCCAACAGTGTACACCTCGACAAAATTAGGTTCTTTAGCATCTAAGTTGTAAATCCTAACAACTTTACACTCATCCGTTTCAGCAAGGTAACCAAACCCACATGCAAAATGTTCATAATCATTCCTATCAAATCCTGGAAGAACTACGTATTCTTTCGTCACCGGGATTAAAACTAGAGCAGGTCCACCAACATCACGTATATTATCAACCAAGGGTTGGTTGAGTACCATAAACACAAACCAAACCATTAAACGAACCAATAACGATGTATGATGTCTCCAATACAAATTGCAAGATGTAATTTTCATCAATGGGTTTCACATACTTCCAATACTCAGTATTATCATTGATTCAAAATAGAAATAGCAGAGGTGTAAAACGTATCTGAACTTACCATGATCGGATGAATCGGGATGATTGATACGAGTTAAGTGCATCTGGAGAAAAGATCGATTCTGAATGAGATTCATCCATGTTTTACAAACAAGTTTACATTTTAGTACTGATTCGGTGGGTAAATGACTCAAGATTTCTGAAATTATGTCTGTGGGAAAAATCTGGTTGAAATTCTTCATCACTCAAAACCCCTCTTTTCGATTAACGAAGGATTTGGAGAGAAAATTAAAGTTTAGGGTTTAAAGAAATTATTTGGGTTCTGCTCAGGGATTCTAATTTACTTAGGGGTTTAAGAAATGAATTTCCGGAAAAGTATATAAGAAAGTAACTTGAATCGGGAATCGGGAATCGCCATAGTTTCATTCCGAGTCTGTTTGAACGTCGTGTTGGTGACCTCCGAGTGTGGGCTGATTAACCTAACCGGCACCGGCGCAGGACCTTGGCATGTGGAACGAACCATTTTTTTACCCTTTGATCTTCCTCCCTAAATTTGGCCCCACGAGTGAGTATTTGGCCCCATGAAATTTAAACCCATCTAGAGAAGGATGCTATGGGATGTCTACATATTGTTCTTAAAAATGTCGGTGGATATATGATGAAGTATGAATATGGGATATCGTTTCCTTGGAGACCCGATGATGAAGTGCAAATATTGGCCAAGAAGGCCCGATATCTAGCAGTGGCAAACTGGAGAGTTTTATGGAGTTTTAGTCTAGGAAACTTCTATTAGTTTTAGCTTTTGTTCACGTTTTAATGTTTAGCTATTTCTTAGGAATCTAAGTAGGATTTATCTTCTCTATTATGTTTATCTTGTTGTTAGGTTTATCTTTTCTTAGCTTAGGTTGCAAGTTTAGGAGTCTATTTAAGGGCTCATCTAATGTATTAGAGGGCAGTTTTTTGGATGAATGAAAAGAAATTTTAGAACTCTTTCGAGTCTTTGTTCAGTTTTCCATTTTTGATCCATATGCCTGCATCAATATACATCTAAAAAATCACCGATTGTTCTTCCCTCTCCTTCTTCTTTCATCTCGACAGCAGCAGCGACTATTTGATTTCCCTCTCCTTCTTCTTCATCTCGACAGTAGCAGCAACAACAACAAACAAACCATTTGATTTCCCTCTTCTTATTATTTTTTATCCACAACAACAACAACCAAAGAAACCACTCATACAATGAGAATGGATTGTTTGTCCCTTAAATCAAATCACCGACAACAAATCAATCATAAAATGAAAATCGATTGTTTGTCCGTTAAATCAAAATCACCGATAACATCTACAAGAATCACGTTGTAGAATGAAAATCAACTTATTTTGGTTCCAATGTTGAAACGTAAAAATCGGTTGTGAATTAACCATTTAACGACCGATTGTTGGTGTGTTTTATCTCTAATAAAAGAACGAGTGACATAATCGGTCGGTGTTGGATAAATTAACGACCGATTGTTGTTGTAATATTTCTGGAATGAAGAACGACTAACATAATCGGTCGTTGTTGCACTAATGGAAATCAGCTCTTAAACGACCCTGAATAGGGGTGGCGTACAAGCTAATAACGACCCCTAGCCAGCGTCGACAGAAGCGTCGCGAATAAAGCGTGTTAAAATTGAACGACCCATCGGGTAGGGTCACTGAACAGCGACCCCCATCAGGCATCATTACTCAAGGAACGACAACAACAATTAATGAGGGTCGTTTCCTTGGATTTTCAAATAAAAAAAATAAGATTCAGCCAGGAATCAGATTCAGCTTGGAATCAGATTCAGATCTGGCTGAAACAAATCTGATTCCACAAATCAGATTTGGCTGAAACAAATCTGAGTTAGCTGAATTAAATCAGATTCACCCTAAAATTCAAATTAGACACCATAGCAAATTTCAAAGCTGATTTCAGTTAACATTTATAGATCAAAAGCATCAAATCTTGATTCACACAACTGTTTATATAGATCTAAATGATTTGTTTCTTACAAGAGTGCAATTAACATTCACAAAAGTGATTCAGACATACAAAAATAACCCGCAAAATGAAACAAAATCTGTCGAAGACTCTCACACTTGACTGCAGTTGGTATTCTTCTTGCCTGAATTCTATCATCACTGAGTTACTGACC